>JAADXZ010000303.1:0-27342 GCA_023338055.1 Phytopythium mirpurense | reverse complement strand
TGTGACGGGATCACACAGCACTATGCACGAGGAAGCGTGCACACCGTTCACGGTGTATTAGAAAGCTAACAGTCTAATACACTTGGCCTCACTATAGGCCATAGTATAAAATACCAATTGTTAGTTTCTTTGCAAAATGGAGACTGACTTTATTTCTTTGTGGTCCGATAGGACAATTCGAAATGGGTGGTTTCGAACTAACCTAATTAGATCTAACAGGATCAAATCTAAGAAACGTATAAAGTCAAAGAACTATACAGTCTGACAGTACCCACGGTACGTCAGCTGTCTCCGGCGCCAGTCGCAGCCGGGGGTACCGTAGCCACGCGGCTAGGTACGAGCAGGCCGGGGTACAAAAGTACGTTGCCGGCCGTGTACCCCAAAGGGTACCGTGTAACCCGTTACAGCCTTCGCAAGCGAAGTTTTTGCGGCAACAAGCCTTCGCAAGCGAAGTTTTGGCTCGCATTGGGCATTGGCGCGTGCTTGGGATGTATAATCAACTCCTAGATCGTGCATGAGGCAGCTACGATATCGTGTTGGAGCAAGCGGCTTCGCGAGGCGACCATGCACGTGTGGTGGGCACTTGTTACGCCCGTATTGAGTGTCTAATATAGATTTTTTTTGCCTCAACAAGAAGTAGCAAAGCGTGTTGACGGAAACTATTACGAATATATACATTTAGAAAGCGATAAGAACATGCAGGCAAGCTTCGCACCGTCAGCGCGTGTTGAAGCGCGGCCGTGCATCATAGGATGATGCGCATCCACAGGGGAACGTTATATTGGTGTATATTTCTAGCGTAGTATACGATAACTTACCGCCCTCATAACCCGACGTGAGCCCGTTGTGTGGATGCACAGTGTCATATCAACCAATCCTTTTTGAGTTCTATATATTTTCTTATAGTCATCCAATCACAACGCGCCAGCCCCAAGTACCGTACTTCATCAAACGTTCTAATTCGTAACGTTTTGGCATATATTTCAGCTCCTCACGTCGACCGGACATCACCGTACTACTGTGATATCTCAGCTTCAAGATGTGAGAAGTACAGTGGTTTTCAGAACGTTCCAATTTCTAACGTTTTTTTTCGAATCACACGAGTTTGTATACTATACAAAACCAAGATGTTCGCGAACGGGTTAATTTATACTTGGACTAGAACAGCTGCGAACATTTTCTCTTCATAGCCGCTCGGGGATCCTCATGGCGTTGTCTAATCCGTCGGCAGTGCCACCCAAGGCGTCAACCAAAGCGCTGGCCGACGAGGCCAAAGCAAAAGAGCAGGCGGTGCTCAAGTCGACACCGGCGCGTAGGCCATGCTCACTGTGGGCGGCCAGCAAGGGCGGCGTGTTCTTCCTCACCTTCTTCAGCTACGTCATGTTCCACGCGTCGCGCAAGTCGTTCTCGGCCATCAAGGGCGAGATGAGCAGCGAGCAGTGGATCCACTCGCACGTGTACCCGCGCGACCAGCAGGCGGAGATGTATGGTCTGCTCGATACGCTCTTCATGAGCTTCTACGCGGTCGGGCTCTTCGTCAGGTGCGTCGGTCGCGCGCTCTGGCTCGCCTTCAACGGCACCCACGGCGGCTTGTGACCCACCCACCCACCCATTGAGACCACAGCGGCGTCCTGGGCGATAAGCACGATCTCCGCAAGATGATCTCGATTGGCATGTGGGCGACGGCCGCGGTGGTCCTGGCCTTTGGGCTCGGGGCCCTCGCGGGTGTGCACTCGCTGGTGTTCTACGCTGGGCTCTGGGGCTTGAACGGGCTCATCCAGTCCACGGGGTGGCCAGCAAACGTCGCGGTCATGTACGCGTGGATAATGGCTTTTGGTCCGCCGAGCGCACGGACTGAGTTCTTTGCCTGCGCACTGTGCAACAACCAGGGGCAAGTGGTTCGACCAGAGCGAGCGCGGAGGTAACACGTTGTCGTAGCGCCCCCTCCCCACCAAAAGTGGCTGTGGCTGACTGTGACTTCGACAGCGGTGCTGGGAATATGGAGCGGGAATGCGTGCTTCGGGAACATTGTCGGCACCGCACTGGTAGCAGTCATGTTCTCACTATTCGACCGAAAGGTAGCGTGGAAGGCCGCGATGGTCGTCGCTGCAGGCCTCGTCGCCTTCCACGGCGCCATCGTGTACGCGTTTCTTGTTCCAGATCCGAAGGACGCCATGTACCGCCACACATCCCTTGAAGACGCGCACCCCGAGTCCGTCGACATGAAGACGTCCCCACGGACAGAAAGCTCGTCGCAGTCCGAGGCCGAGGACAACGACGACAGCAAGGGCATTTCCTTCCTGGCCGCCTGGCGCATTCCCGGGGTGCGTTTCTCGCTACTGCTGCGCACCGCGGAAGATGGCGGCCAGTGAACCAATATCGCAAGACTCATTTCTCTTCCCGCGCAGGTTTTACCCTACGCGATGGCTTACGCCTGCCTCAAATCCGTCAACTACGCGCTCTTCTTTTGGATCCCATTCTACTTGACGGTCTCGCTCAGCATGTCCAACTCGACTGCCGACCTGGTTTCAGTAAGTCACTAGCGCTTCCACGGACCCTGCCAGCAAAATCTGACAAGCGTGGCGTGTGCGTAGATGCTGTATGACGTCGGACAAATCCTCGGAGGGATGGTCGGCGGATATGTCTCGGACAAGATGGGCGTCCGGTCGCCGGTGGTGGTTGTGATGCTGCTGCTTTCCTGGTACAACACCCGCCGCTAAGCGTCTCCCGTTCGTTCACTCTACTTGCTAACTGGCTCGGTGGTCTCCCGTTGATTCAGCTTTGCCATTTACTTCCTGGACGGGGCGTCTTACAACGCGACGATGGTGCTTCTCTTCGTCTGTGGGTTCATCCTCGGCGGACCAGCAAACCTGATCAGCACAGCCATCTCTGCGGACCTGGGGACCCACGAAAGTATCAAAGGAAACGCTGCAGCGCTCTCTACAGTCACGGGGATCGTCGATGGCACGGGTAGCATTGGTGCTGCCCTGGTTCAGTACCTCGTCGGGTACCTTGCCAACTGCCACAAGGAGCCGAAGGGCTGTGACCCCAAAGACCCAAGCTGCATTGAAGTGTGCTCGTGGGGTCAGGTGTTCATATTGCTCGAGGCCGGAACCATCCTTGGATGTGTATGCCTTCTCCGTCTGCTGTACCACGAGATTCTCGTCATTCGTAGCCGCCGCCGCGGAGTCCCAGCAGAATCCGTCTTGTAGTTCCGTATGCGCGCGGTGGCAGCCCCGTAGCAGCGGTAGGGGCGCCCTAGCGACCCCGGGGGAACATATCGAAATATAGGCGAGCCTTCGTGGGACCGACGCCTTTCATGCTCTCCATCTCCTCCAATGATGACGGCTGTTTGTCCAGGATTTCCTGCCGGCCCGATGATTCACATACATTATTAGATCGCGAACAGGACTGGGCAACAACTAGACCACGCACACACCTTAACAACCCGACGCGAGAGCGCCTCTCGCTTCGCCAATCCTCGCCGCCTGCATTCCGCCGCCACTCGCTGGTAATGGTACTCGACTGCCGACTTTGACGCCCCATCGTCTCGCGCCGACACCGATACTGCGACGCGAGGCTCCCCACGCGTCGACTCCCAGCCGAGATCGTCCTCGCCGCCTTCAACGTCAGCAGCGCCACTTTCCACCAGCGTACTGCAATTGCAGTTCCCAGGGCACTCGTTCCGTGCGAACGGCATCCCAAAGTGGGAATAGAGCACCACCCTGCGGCACTCGTCGCGCGACACCTCGCAGAACGCTACGACGTCCGCTAGATCCGCCTGCGAGCTGCCGTTGCTTGTTCGCCCCGCGCCCCAATCGTCGCAGCGATCGGTCGTAACGCTCTGGGCGCGAGCTTTGTCCTCACGAGCGTAGAGCAAGATGCACTCGGCGGGGTTTCCATCTCGGCCAGCCCGCCCCTGCCACCAGGAAACCACATAGCGACACACCAGGAAGCGCAGTTGTCAGTCGTCAAGTATCCGGGCGAGACGCCATGAAGCGCGAGGCGACGAACAATTTGCTGCATGTACGCCGACAGCGAGAGCGGGAGCGAGTGGTGCACGACGAAGCGGACGTCAGGGCGGTCGATACCCATCTACCAAGAACGAGCAGCGCTCCGTCAGCGACTCTGCGACGCGATCAGTGCGCCCCAAAGCAAGCTGTCGCTCTAGCGCGCACGCACTCCGAACGCGCTGGTCGCACAGATGACCGACACCTGGCCCGTCATCCACTGCTTCCGCACGAAGTCACGCCTTCCTTGCGGCATCCCGCCGTGGTAGACGCCGGCGCGGCAGCCGAGCCGGACGAGCTCCAGGCACACCTGCTCGCACTCCTTGCGAGTGAGGCAATAAACAATCGCCACGGCGCTCTGGACGCGCTGGGCGATCAAGGCGGCGGCGCGGGAGGGCTTGCGCACCACGCCGAGCGACAGGTTGGGGCGGTCAGCAAGGCGCTCCACGAGCACGAGCCGACCCGCGCTCGAGGTCGGCGCCGATTCCGAGGCCGCTGCCACGTCCGCAGCCGCACCGCGAACCAGCTCGAGACCGAACGCGTCCGCGAGGCGCGCCACGTCCTCGTCCGCGACGGAAGCCGTGGCGAGCGTGACGGGCACGGACGGCAGCCGCCGGACCTTCCAGTGCGCCAGCTCCAGGTACGCGGGCCGAAACGAGTTACCCCACTCGAACACGCAGTGCGCCTCGTCCAAGACGAGCCGGGCGACGCGCTCGTGCTCGGCGGCGCGCTCGAGCCACCGGCGCATCTTGGCGTTGCGCACGAGGAACTCGGGCGTCGTGTACACCAGGCGCTGGCCGAGCAGCAGCGCGTCGAGCGGCGCGTCCCTGCGCCGCTGCCGGTCGTCGCCCGTGAGCTGCAGCACGCGCACCCCCTTGCGCGTCAGCGCGCCCACCTGGTCCTGCGTCCGTCAGCGTCAGAGACAGACACAGGAGACCGCGACCGCATCAGTGACTGACCACTTTGGTGACTGACCGACCGACCGAACGACTACACCATGGGCCCTGCGGCGCCAACGCACCTGGATAAGCGCGACCAGCGGAGAGACCACGATCGTCGCGGCCAGCGGCGGGGCGGCCAGCGCCGGCGCCTGGAACGCCAGGCTCTTGCCCGCGCCCGTCGGGAGCCGCAGGAACACGGAGAAGCCGCGCAGCGCCAGGTCCATGGCGCGCGCCTGCTCCGCCGTCGCCTCCGCGGGCGCCTCCAGAAGCTGGTGCAGCGCCGCGTCCAGCAGCGCGGGCTTCCCGCTCAGCCGCCGACACAGCAGACGGCGGCGCATCCTGGCGACCTTTTTGGATGTTACGGTAATAGTACCGTAACATCCATAAAGGTCGATCGCGCTAAGTTCGCGTTAAGTGCGGCGACGTCCTTGCTCACTCACCGTCGAGGGACCAGGCGACGGCATGGCGGAGCAACTGCGGGACGCGGGGCGGGACCCGCTGACGTGGGTAATGGCCGCCTGCGCGCCGACCGCTCGCAAGGAGACTAATGGACCCGCTGCCTGACGCCCCGCTGCCGCCTTGCCCAGGCGTTTGCGCGGCTGCTCGGCCGGCAGCTGCGGCGCGACGTGCGCGAGCTGCCCGGCCTGCCGGCCAGCCACGCGTGGCGGCCCCTGGCGCCGCCGGCCGCCGCGCCCAGCCAGCCGCGCGTGCTGACCAAGGCGCGCTGCCTTGGCGTTGTCGTGTCGGTGCTCCCCCGGCCCGACCGCGGTGCGTCCTCGTCGGGAACGGGACCGTTGGCGCCTGGCCGTGGGCGGAGGTTCGCAACTCACGCGCGCGCTGCGTGCGGGCCGACGCAGTCGAGTTCCTGGTCGACGACGGCACCGGACTGATCAAGGCCGTGCTGTGGGGCGCGTCTAACCGCGCGGACGTCGCGCTGGGCGACCTGGTTGAAGTCGAGGGCAAGCTCAACGCCAACACGAGCCTCGACGGCGCCGACCCGTGCGTGGGCGTCTGCCTGCCTGGCTGCCTGCCTGCCTGCCTGCCTGCCTGAAGGAGCCCCATGCGGCGGTGCTACTGCACTGCGGCTGACTGACTGACTGCTCGCGTCTGCGTGCTGCCGCTACAGCGCCCACCCGCGGGAGCTGCGCGTCATCCGCCTGTCGACTGTTGGGGACCCCAACGAGGAAGCGCTGCACTGGGCCCAAGTCATCGAGCTGACGTGCTCATGCTACCTCTCGGGCAACAGCGCGACTAAAAGGGAAGAAACGGCGGTGGCGGCGGTGGCGGCCGCAGCACCCTGTGCGCCGAGAGGCCAGTGGCAGAGCCCCTCGATCGACGAGCGGTGGGAACGGGTCGGCCGAGAGGCCTTTTTCCACCGGCGGGTCTCTCGGGCGTCCGCCAGCAGCGCAGTCGGAGGCGGCCGCGACGACCAGCGCGGCCGCGTGCTGCTGGATGTTCTCGAGCGGTTGCTCCGCCGGCAGGAGGAGACGCTAGCCAGCGACGGGGCGGAGCAGCGCGCCGTCCGAGTCACGTTCTCCGCGGCGCTCGACGGCCTCTCCGCGTCCAGTCAACAGGTGGGGCAGCGCGAGGGCGACGCGACCCGGGCGAGCAGCCGCCTCGCGCTCACTGCGTGCCTGACGTTCGCCTCGTGCGTTGCGCCTGCTACAGACGCCAACAACCGAGTTCGACCGAAGGACTGCGGTTCGAGACCTGCGCTTCGCGTTTCACACGATGCGCTGCATGGGACTGCTCGTCCTCGAAGACGAAGAGACGGACCGCCACGAGATGCTAAGCTACGAGCTCGCGTTGCGCCCGGCCATCGCCCAAGTCGTAGCAGGTAATCGAACATGCGTGAGTCGAGGGAGGGAGAGGCGCAAGAGCTTGGCATCATTAACCTACGTTCACGCGGACAGACCGACCGACAGGCGCCTCTGTCACCGACGTCGTGGACGCTCTGACGGCTCGCGCGCGCTTCCGGCGCGTCCCCCTTGAGTGGATCGAACAGGGCATTGGGCAGGCGATCGAGGATGGCGTGGTCCGCCAGCAGCCAGACTCGCAGCTCGTGTGTCTGGTTGAGGCGCGATCTCCAGCGCTGCAAGCAGGCGGAGGCCAAAAGGGAGAGTAAACTTCTCCTGAATTGCGCTAGCATACAGTGCACACGTCGCCATGCCGCCGCCGCGCTACGTCGCTGGCACGTGGGCTTCGAGGTAGAACACCCACGGCGGCAGCTCCTTCATGGACGGGCACGATACAAACAGCTTGGCGTTGAGGCTGCCGGGGGTCGTCTTGGTGCCTTCGGACGCGACGGCGCCAGCGTCGACCTTGACGCTGATGGGTTTGGACGTCTTGGGCGGGATCGACAGCGTCTTGGCCGCCACCACGATGTGGGGGCTGTCCGCGACCACTTGGAAGTCCATCGGGACCGAGAAGACGTTCTTGAACTCCAGGTCGATTGCACTGGCGAACACAAACGGCCCCTGCGGAAGCGGGGGCGTGGCCACGCCATGAAGCGCGCACCGGTACTCCCCAGCAGTGTCGGACCGGAGGACCAGCACGTTTCGGACCTCTCCGATTGCCTCGGGCTCGAACTTGACTGGGATCGAGTGCGCTCTGCCCTCCCACTCGCTCGCCGCCTCCACTCTGAGCGCCGCGGGCACCCCGAACGAGCCCTTGCTCTCCATCGCACTCGTCAGCTCTGCCGGCTGAGACGCGAAGCTCACGAACTCAAACACCTGGGTCTGGGACGCGCCCAGCGCCACCTTGAAGTGCAGAGTGCGCTCTGTGGCCGCAGGCTGGGTGGACAAGACGAGCTTGTACGCAAAGTCGCCCAGCTCCACGAAGGAGATCGACAGCTGGACCTCCACGGGCGTCGGGGAGTGCAGCAGCGGCCGGAACTCGACCTCGAAGCACCCCTCGCTCCGCCCGCTCAGGCCGCTCAGCTCCGTGACTCGGACGCACGGGTGCGAGCACCTCCACCACTGGGCGCTGTCCGCGAAGTGCACTGGCCGCTCAGGGCCCAGCGGGTTCTCGATCGTGACGATCTTCTTGACGGAATGGCGGACAGGCGCGTCCAGGTGCAGGGTCTCCACCTCGGCCGCCGTGGTCACGGTCACGGCCAGCTCGTACACCATGTACTCGCCAGTCTCCTGGTTGGCCAGGCGAACCGTCAGGCGACTAGTCCCCTCCGTGTAGCTGAAGAACTTGATCGAGTAGCTCCTTGTCGCAGAACCCTGCAGCGCCATCGTCGCCGGTCCCTGGACGACCGTCGAGTTGCTGGGCTCCGACCGCTCGATTTCGACCTGGAAAAGCTGCGGCGACCGGAGCCAGTTCTTGATTGGGATCGAGATGTGCAGCGTCTTCTTCGCCGGCGTCGTGAAGCTGAGCGTGTCGGCCGCGACCGGCGGACCAGCCTTGCCAAACACGTTGTAGAGCAGCGCGCTCCCGTCTGGGATGGCGAGGAATATGGAGCCCTCGTGCGTCTCGGGCCGGTCGGCGTCCGCCCTCTCCTCGGTGCCTTGCCTCGTCATCCGCAGGGGAAGGAAGACGACGTCGAGCGACGCAGAGCCGGCGGTGGGCACCGCGATGCTCTCCTGGCACGACCAGTGCTCGCCTTGGACGACGGGCAGCAGGTTCCACGGCGTCGCCGTCTTGTTCTCGATGACGATCGACTTGGTCGTGGCCTCGCGCACCCTCGAGCTGAAGTGGACGTCCTGGGTCGACGACGGCGCCTGGTCCACACACGCGCCCACGAGCGTCAGCGCTACCGGCGCCGCGCCCTCGATCGCGCACTGGAGGCGGTCGTAGCGGATGTCCGGGTTGACCGCAGCTGGCTTGAAGGCGACCTCGAGCGTCTTGTGGTGGTTCGGGGCCACGACGCCCTCGACGGGGGCGACCGAGAAGTCGGGGGCGAACGCGTGGGGGCTCCAGCGAAACTTGCTCGGGATGTCGCCGCGGTTCTGCAGGCGCACTTTGCGCACCAGCTGACTCCCGATGCACACGGCGCCAAAAGACAGCGTGTCGGTCTCAAGAGAGACTTCGATGCCTTGGCAGCACCCTGTCAGCGTGAGCAGCTTCCTGCGCGACCCGGCGACGCTGACCACGATGTCCTTGTGGAAGCTCGGGATGCGTTGCGTCGGCGAAAAGCGGAACTCGATGTCCGCGCTCTCCTTGGTCCGCAGCACCACGTCTCGCTGGGGGAGCACGCTGATGCCCATGTCGCTGAGTGAGGGGACTCCCGGCTGGGGGCTGTCGTCGAGCTCCACGACCGTTCTGCGCTTGGACCGGTTGACGATCTTCACGGTGCGAGACACGTGCTGGCCGATCTGAAGGTTCCCGAACGCCACGGTCTGCATCGACGAGTTGACGAGCTCCACCCGCGGCAGCGTACCTTCTCCGCGGACGCTCACGTTGATCGTCGTGGAGCCGTTGACGCTGAACGGGATCATCTCGAGGTACGCCACCTCCTGTCTGGCCACGAACGTGATTGGGACGCTAACCGACTCGCGAGGCCCCAATGACGTCGGCGGGCAGTCGACGCGCAGGTGGGGCTTCTTCTCGAACAAACAGTCAAAGTCGACGCGGGTCTCGGGATCCATGTTGGTGACGGAGAGCGTCGCCACCTCTGGAACCGGCGACGCGTCTGGATCGGCCACGAAGCACGGCCCGAAGTCGTGCGACGTGAAGGAGAACTGGAGAGACGGAGGCACGGCGCCGCCTTGCAGCACGAAGCTGTAGATCTTGGACCCGGCGACGGTGCACGCGATCTGCGCGCCGTCCAGCGACGTCTGCTTGGTCGGGGCAAACGCAATCTTGCAGGTGGCTCGGTCGTTCTTCTTGATTGTTCCGTGCATGGGCTCGATCGAGATCGCAGGGGGCTGCCGCAGGAAGCTCCAGTTGAACTCAAAGTTGAACTTGCCGTTGTTCTGGATGACCACTGCGCGCTGCACCTCCTCGTTCACTCGGATGAGCCCGAAGTCGAGCAGGTTCGGCGAACCTGAGACAACCGCGGCGCTCTCAGCGAGGTCTCCGGCAGACACCGTCAGTCCGTCGTGGATGCTGTAGCCCTCGCCCTTGACGTTGAGCGACAGGCGCGTGGGCTTGCGCTTGACGATGCAGTTGATGTTGAAGTTGTACGTCTTCTCCTCGGTCGGGATGAACTCGATCTCCACCGTCGCTCGGCTGTTCGGCGCGATCACCCCGCTGAGAGGATGCACGAGCAGCGCAGGCGCCTCGCCCGCGAAGTCGAGCGAGGACTTGTCCAGCACAAAGTTGAACGGGATGTGCTCGTGGTTGACCAGCGCGACGCTCTGGCTGGCCTTGCTGCCGATGAGCAGGGTGTTGAAGTTGACGCTCCCCCGGTCCAGCGTCACGCGCGGCTCGACCGTCGTCCCGACGAACAAGAAGAGCTGGCTGACCTGGAAGTGCGGGATGCGGAAGTGCCAGAACGTCTCCTGGAGCTCCAGCTGCTGCGGCGTGAACTCGAAGATCATCTCGCACCGCTTGCCCGCCAGCATGAGGCCTTTCGGCGTCGCGCACCGGAAGCAGGCGTTCGGCTCCCCTTGAGGCGCCCACGAGAACTCGTACGACACGTTCGTCGGGTTGACGACAAAGAACCGCCGCGTGTTGCGCACCTTGACGCCCAGCGACTCCATCTCAATGACCTTCACGGCCGGATCAAGCGCGCCGAGCTCGCCGAACGGGCCGGGGAGGTTGAGCGCGCGCCGCTTGGTGTAGTCGCTGCGCTCGACGTCGAAGTGACACGCTGGCCGTAGCGACGTGCCGCGCACGTCGATGTGAAGCGACGGCGACGCAGCTCCGAGAGTGCTAGGAGTCTCGAGCTGCAGCTGGTAGCAGTAGTCGTCCACCTCCATCGGCGCAAACTTGACGACAAACTCCTGCGACTGGTCCGGCGGAACCTCTCCCTCCTCAGGCTCAACGGTGAACGGGCACTCGTCGTCGACCCCTGTGGCTGCTCCTAGAGGCGCGGTCGGCAGCAGGCTCTCCCGACTCTGAGACGCGGGGCGCTCCCACCGCCAGGCGAACGGCAGCCGTATCTTGCTCTTGTTGCGCACCGTGATGCGGTGGGCGCATACCTGGAGCATGAACGTTCGACGGAAGGCAATGGACGTCGTGTCCGATTCGAACGAGAGCACATCCGCGGCCGCGAAGCAGGCCAGCGACAGCGCCGCTGGCTGCGCGAGCGGCGTGTGCTCAGGCTCCGGTACGTTCGTCGCGGTCGAGTCGGCGCTGCTAGCGTCGCGACTGTCGAACGAGACAGTCTGGGCCGTGTCGTCCCAGTCGCTCACAGGGAGCGTCGACGCTGACGCCTTATACGCGATCCGCTGGTACCGCAGCGACACGGGGTGGGCGTGGTACACTGTCGCCTTTGCGTCTTGGGCGCTCGGAGGCTCGAACGTGGCGGTGATCATCTTGTGGCCTCTAGGCGGCAGGTGGCCCATGGACGGGTGAAAGGAGAACGGCCGCTCCCTCGGGAACTCGAAGCGCAGCATATCGTCCGTCTGGTTCCACAGCGAGAAGACCTGCGTGTCTCTCGCCGGAGGAAGGTCGGCCGACGCGTCACTCGCGACTGACAGCTGGACGTCAGCAAAGTGCAGCTCGTCGTCCTCGTGGCCGCCAGGCAGGTCGTCGAGCACAAGGTCCTCCTTGTAGCCAGACCCCACGAGCTGGATGGCCGTTTCTTCGAACGGGTTGTTCTGGACGGACACCTTGAGCAGCGACGTCAGCGGCTCGTCGTGCGCCTTCAGCGGCCGGAACTGCACGGGCAGCGTCTCTGTCGCTCGTGGCGCCAGCACGATCGAGCCATTTCCGAGCGAGAAGAGGAAGTTCGGGTTGCTCTGCGTCGAGAACAGCACGGTCGCCGCCAAAATACCGTCGTTCCGCAGCTCGAGCGACAGATCCCGGGCTTTCGACACGCGGACGCGGCCGAAGTTGAGCTGGAGGCCACCGCTCGCGTCGCGCTGCGTTGGTGTCGAGATCGACACGCACGGCAGCGTCCCTTCCCCTCGGAGCTCGAACTCGAGCGCCGGGCATCCGCCCATGGGCGCGCTCGACGGGGGGCTGGCCTCTACAACGGCCGAGAAGGTCGCATGAAACGTGGCGATCGTCGGCGGGCGGAAGTACACGCTCACGAAGCGGTGCTCGAGCGGAGGGATGTCCCACATGGACGGCTGGACAGTGAACACCTGCTGCAGCGCCTGCTCCGACGCGGCGCCGTTGGCTGACGAGCCGCCTGGCTTGGGGGTGACCTGGAAGCTGACCGTGCTGCTAATCTTGGTCGGGTTGGAGATCTTGAACCTCTCCAAGCTCCCCTTGGCGCTCGCTGCTGTGAGGACGGCCCCGAAGGAGAAAACCTTCTCTTTCTCCGCGAAGACGACGCCCTGCGGGGTCGCCACGGCCCTGTGCGACGAGGACGCCGCGACGCCTGCGGGGGTCGTGTCAAAGTCCATCGACCGCACCACGATCTGCTCCTCGAAGATGCTGTCAAAGTCGCTCGAGGTGATGCCAGGGTAGCAGCTCTCGCCGACCAGCTCGTACAGCAGCGGCTTGTCCGCGCCGTCACCGTCCGCTCTTCGGCCGGAGATGTCGATGCGGACCGTCTCAAAGTAGACGGCGCTCTCTCTCGGCTGGAACGCGACCTCCAGGGCTGCCGTCGCACCGGGGTCCACGGTCCCGCAGTCGGGAGAGACAGCGAACTGGCCGACGGTCAGCGTCGCTGGTCGCAGTGGTGTGTCGATGGTGAGCTCGTCCGGGGACGCGCCAGCAGCGACGCGAAACTTGAACGGAAAGTCGCCGTCGTTCCGTATCTCGACCCGTTTGGCCTTGGCCTGGTCGTTGAACCGGTTCGGGCCAAAGTTGATGCCTTGGTTCGGCTGCAGCCGGAACTTGCTGAAGACCGAGTGCGCGCTGGTGAAGATGAAGAACTCGCGGCAGGGCTCACCCGAGATCATCTCGATGATGACGCACTTGACGTCTTTGCAGTCATGGAGCACCACCTCTCGGCTGGACTGGAAGGTGACGCTCACCGTCGACACCTGGTCGGGCGCCAGCACCATCTCGCTCGGCTCGATCGCGAACAACTCCCTCGCCGACGCCGTCCGGCAAGAGATGACGTGTTTGATGTCGTACTTGCCTCGGTTGCGGATGGTGAAGGACCGCGTGTGCTTCTCGCCCACGCGCACGAGCCCGAACTCGAGACGCCCGTCACCGCTGCCGTCCGTGGTCTCCTCGAACGAGCACACGTCGATCTTGTACGCCTCACCGCAGACAACAAGCGACGCGCTGTGCCGCCTCTCTTTGACTGCGAGCGCGCTGTCCGCGTCCGAGTACTCGACCTGGAGCTCGAGCCGATGAACCGCCTCGCTTGTGGCGTGGAACTCGACCGACACGGGGACTCTCTGGAGCGGCTTGACGACGCCTTGGACTGGGGAGAAGCGAAAATCGCCAGGGATGCCCTCTATCTGCAGCCTCCACGCAACGCTGATGGGCGATACGTTCTCGACGAAGAACGTCCTGACTTCTTGGTGCTTGATCAGCAGCTTCTCAAAGTCCAGCACCGGGAGTCTCGCCTCCGCCACGTCCGAGCGGCTGCTCGCTTTCTGGTCCTCCGCGGCAGAAGGCAGGTCTTCCGACTCGGACGTACTGGCGGCAGCAGGCTGCTCCCACGGGCCGCGGAGCTCCAACCGCGGAGTGCAGCCGTAGCACGTGATGGGGAAGACCACAGGCTCGGGGTTGTCCCGCACGCAGCACACGAGCGAGTTCTTGTGGAGCCCATCGGCCGTCGGGTTCGCCCACACCAGCACCTCCCCCGTCTCGCCTTCGCCGACGCTGAGAGACGACGGGTGCACCACAAACTCGCCGCAACCCTCGTCGCGCAAGCCGATGTCAAGGTGGAGCGGGAAGCGACTGCTGTTCGACAGCCGGAGCGCCTCGACATTGCTCGGACTCGCCTTCTTCCACTCGACAAAGTCCTGGTCCGTCTGTGGCGCCTGCAGCGCTCGGTTCGCGACGATCAGCGGGCCGAACTCGAACTGCCCGAGCGACAAGACGAACTTCTTGTGCACGAACGCTCCTTCGGGGCGGCTCTTGATGCGGCTCATGTACACGTTGCGAGGGTCGCTGTTGACCGTCGGGACGGAGCACGTCCCGCGTCCGAAGAGCGTGAACTCGCGGCGGTTGCCCCCGACGATCTCGAAGCCCAGGCTGCAGTCGAACACGCCGACTTCGGATGAGGCGAACTGCACCTCGATGTCTGCCGTCGAGCGGGGAGCGATCACCCACCGGTAGGGTGCGGCGGCCGCCCGCGGTCCGGGTCTGCTGCTCCCTGGCGCCTCCTCTTCGTCCTGGCCCAACGAGACACTGGTATTTACTGGTGTCGGGGCTCGGTCCGCCTGCGTGCCCGCCGTCGAAGGACGCGATCGGGCGGGGACCGCGCCTGGAGTCGGAGGCCGGGATCGACTCGACAGCGCTGGATCTCCCTCGTCAGCAACGTCTTCCACATCTCTTGCGGTCTCTTGTCGCGCCGAGACCGTGGCGACGATGGAGAAGCACGGAGCGGGCTTGCGCGGGAACCGCTCGGGCGGCCGACGGATGAGCTGGAAAGTCGCAGGCGCGGGGACTGCCAGGCTCTGGGACTCGAGCTCGCGCACTCGCTTCTCGATGGCGGCGTAGATCACGTTGTGGAGGAGAAGAGGCTCGCTGATTTCAGTGACTGGGACCTCGACGACGAGCGCGCCCTTGAACCCAGCGTCTCGCTCGGGAGTCTGACCAGTGTGGGGCTCCCCAACTCTGCCGTCTTGGGCTCCAGCGTCAGGGTCGAGGCTGGTCGCCTTGGAGTCGCCAGACAGCGGCCACCCCAACAGGAGGCGGCGCTCCCGCTCTTCGAACGTCTGCGCATACTCCTGGAAACTCGCGTGGGCGCTCTCGCCAGCGCTCTTGAGGCGGAGGAGAGCAGCAACCTGCTCGGACACTGAGCTCACAGCATGGGCGCTCTCGCCTGCGGCAGCCTGCGACCCCGAATTGTTGTCGCCTGGCGCTTCGTTGAGCTCCAGTAACTCTTCGCGCGAAGTTGATGGCGACGCATCTCCGCCTAGCTCCTTCGATCGCTCGTTGTCGTTGCGCAGGAGCTGGTTGCTCTCGCGGCCAATGCTTTCACGCGACTGCGTCGACCGAAGACTCTCCTTTGACTGACTGTGGGGCGGTGCCTGGCCGTTCAGTGTAGTGAGGCTTCTGTCATTCGCAGCCACCTGCATCGCATCATACGCATCTTCATCGAAGCTGAGCAGAACCAGTCTCGTGCCCGCGAGCGCCTTCGAGCACGAGGCAAGCGCTGTCTCGAACGACACGAAGGCGCTCTTCAAGCCGTCGAGGACGCTTCCGCGCTGCATATCTGGCTGGCTGAGGCGCCACGCCACTATTGTAGGCAGCAATGCGTCAAGGCCCAGCGCGGGAGGCGCCAAGGAGAGATCCGCCTCCGCTTCATCCTCTTGAGCTGGCTCGGGGTCGCTTGGTAGACTGCTGGCCGAGCGGCTCGCGACGGGCAGTGCGGCAGTGCTGAGCTGTTGATCAGGCTCCTGCTGCTCCACCGGCTCTGCTTGGAGCCCTAGCGCCCTCCGGGTCACGCTCCCCAGCTCCGTTTCGAACATGCAGACAGCACGGACCGCCTCGTCGATACTCCACGTGCAGAGGTTCTCCTTTTCAGCAAGCAGGAGCGCCTGGGTCGAGTTTCCGCAGCGCGGCGGGCCAAGCACGACGTAGTCGACAGCCGACGGCGAGCGGCGACACACGGACGCCGCGCTGTCAAGTACTCCCGAGGCACTTTCCACCGCGTCTTGGAACATTGAGGCCTCGCTCGGAGCGTCGCGCGGCCGGAGGCTGTCCACCTCATCTAGCACGCCTGGCATCTTCAGGTCGTCGGGAAGCGCCACCTCGGCATGTTCAGCAGGGAGAAGGCCGTGGTCTGCGATGTAGGACCGCAGTGTCTGCCCTGGCGCGCGTACCGGCAGCTGCATCAGACCTTCTGGGCTGTACGCGTCCACCGCCCGGAGCAGCTCCTCTTCCTCCTTGTAAACAGTATCGAAGTCGAGCGAGAACACCTCGACCGGGTAGTCCGAGTCGTTGACGATCGCTACGGCCTGTCGGATAGGCGGACTGCACGGAAGCACGGGGCCGAGGTCGACCAGCGGCGGCTGAAAGGCGAGCCGCAGCTCGACTCCCTCTCCACGACATACGATCGAGCGCGTCTTGGGGTTGGCCGCGACCTTGATCGGGAGCTTGAGCGCAAAGTGGCGGCTGTCATCGGGGACGAACTCGATGCGCACATTCACCTTGTTTCCGGGCGTGAGCACGCCCGACTGTGGCGTGAAGCGGAAGTTGGCCACGTCCCGCGCCGAGCCCATGGGCTTCTTGAACGCCCACTCGGCCGTCACGGCCGACACGTTCTGCAGCTGCGAGAAGACCGTGTGGCACGTGCCGACGACGGTCCGGCCGAAGTCGACCGTGTCCACCGAGACGCTCACGTCCGGCACTGTGACGGTCGCGCGCAGGGTCAAGACGCTCGGCGGACCGTTCTTGACGGCCACCGGGAGCTGGACCTCGTAGGGCCCCATGTCCATGTTCTTCCGGGCCTGGAAGGTCACGGCGAACTCGACCGACTGCTTCTCCGGCAGCCGCACCACCCGCTCGGGCTCGATCTGGAACCCGCTCGCACCAGCGAGGTTCTTGTCGAGCTGGAACGACACCGGGATCTGCCCCACGTTGGTGATGCTGAAGCGCTTGACCTTGTGCGTCCCCATGACAATGTTGCCAAAGTCGAGCACGAACTGGGACAGCACAAACGCGAGCGCTTGCGGCTCGCGTCTTCGCGAAGGCTTGGCTCGACTCTCCGCCGCTGCAGCCTCGACCGGGGCGGCGGCGGCGGCGGCGGCGGCGGCGATCTTCGTGAAAACGGGGGGCGACGCGAGGTCCGCAGACGTCTCCACAGCCGGTGGCACCTTGAGAGCAGCCGAGTCTGCCCTCCTCGCCTCCTGCGCGATCAGGTACTCGGAGAAGAAGAGGCGGCAGGCCTCCGTCTCGATGTCCACCTCGTCGATCATCGGCGGCCCGCCAATCTGGCGCGTTGGGGAGCGGGAGGGACTGGCGGGCGCCGACCCGAGCGAGGACGGCGCCAGCTTCCCCGTCGACGACGAGTGCGCCGACGCAGCCGAGCTCGCCTTGTCACCTGCGTGCGTCGCCATCGCCCCGATCGACGACTTGGACTCGGCCCCCGCGAGCGCTGCGCCTTTGAGGGCCGTCGACTCCACGTCAGCCACCTTGAGCGTCGCCAGCTCGAGGAGCCTGCGCGCCCGCTTCTTGAGCACGGCCCAGTTCGGCGCCGCCCCCTCGACCGTGCTCGACGGGTGGTGCTCGCGCGGCAGGTTGCACGTGACGGAGGAGAAGGTGCCCACTCCGAAGAGCTTGAACTCGATCGGCTCGAAGTGCGCAATCTCGAGCACGAGCGTCTCCTCGAATGGCTCCGGGACGCCTGGGCGCAGGCGGACCATGACGCGCGTCTTGTCGCCTGGCGCCACGCGACCGCTGACGGGCGCCACCTCGACCACGCGCCCTCGAGAGACCCTGTCGGCCGCAACGCTGAACGCGAAGGGCACCTTACCGACGTTCAGGACCGAGAAGTCCCGGTCCTCGAGCTTGTTGAAGAGCACCTGGCCAAAGTCGAGCGACTGCTTGTCCAGCTTGTACACCAGCGACGACGCCTCGCCCAGCAGCGCGATCTCGTACTCGGGCCCGCCGTCCACCTCGCACGCGACGACGCTCCGGAACTTGCGGTTCGCGTGGCCGTAGTAGACGAACTCGACTTTCTCGCTCTCCCCCGGCCGGAGCATCCCGCGGATCGGCAAAATGTCGAACACCTGGTTGATCGGGACGGGCGGCTTCCTCCCCGCCGCCGCCTCCTTCTCGTCGTCGATGAAGACCCAGCGGAAGCTCGTGTCGACCTTGGACACGTTGGTGACGGCCACGGACACGGCCTTTTGCGTGTCGTTGAGCGTGCAGCCAAAGTCGACCTTGGTCGTCTCGAACGCCAGGTTGGGAAAGCTGATGTCCCCCACGAGCTCCACGCTGTCCCTCTGCGGGTGCTCCGTGAACACCACGAGCACCTTGCCGCTGATAACGCGACACGTGTAGTCCTCCTTGTAGCCCGGGTAGAACTCGACGTTGAAGTCGACCTGCTCGCGCGGCTGCAGCGTGGCCTCCCAGCAGTCGAGCGAGAAGGGCGTCTGCGTGCGCAGTGTGAAGGACAGCGGGAGCTCGCAGACGTTCGTCAGCGCCAGCGGCTGCGACTGGAGCGCGATCTCGTCGCCAGGGCGGTGGACGTACTCGAACGTCAGCGACGGGGACGACGCCTCGAGCCGCGGGTCGACGAACACGCCGCGGATCTGCGTGGTGAAGGCGACGCGGCTGGCCTTCTCCTTCCCCACCCTGGTCTCGCACACCAGGTCCTCCTGGACGAGCCCCGCCGCGCTCGAGAGGCCCTTGAACACGAACACGCAGGCCGTCCGCGGCTTGAGCTCGATCGATCCCGGGAAGACGGAGAACACGGGCGCCGCGCTGTCGCTGCCGGAAGGCTCTTGGTTCCCACTGCTTGCCGCGCCGCGACCTGGCTTTCCGGCGCTGGCTTTGGTGCGTGAGCCGGTCAGCGAGTTGGCTTTCGTGGACGAAACCGCGTCCGAGTGGGGCCGGCTGCCCGCGGCCGCCGCCTTGTTGACCCACGTCAGCACCTGCACGCGCCTGCCCTTGTTCTCGAGCGTGCAGCTCCACTCGCACACGCGGTGGGTCATCTGGTGCCCGAAGTCGACCACGCGCAGCTCGCTCGGCGACCACATGGTCGTCCCTGTGCCCTTGATGGACAGTGGCACGACCAAGTTGTCACCCTCCGCGACCAGGATGTACAGCTGGTCCTTGACGAGCACCGTGTCGTCGAGGTTAGCCGTCACGACCAGCTCGGCGCTCTCCCCAGGCAGCAGCAGGCCCTCCTTCCTGTCGACCTGGAACTTGGACCGCGCGCTCTTGATGAACGTCTTGTAGGCCGCGGGGATGAGCGACGCGTTGGTCACGCGCAGCACGCGCGCGTGGTCCACGAGGCAGGCGCAGCTGCCCCAGTGGAGCTCCGGCTGGTCGAGCTCCACCCTCGGGCCGCACCCGGTCGCGGTCAAGGTGACCGCGAGCGGCAGGTCGGTCGAGCCCGGCACGTGGACCGTCATGGGCAGTCGGATGTGGCCGATCTTCTCGCACGACAAGTGCAGCGTGACTAGGACCTTGGCCCCGGGAGGCACCACGCCACGGACCTCGCTCGCCGTGTACGTTGCGATCGCGCGCGAGTGCTCGTCCTGCTCGCTGATCTCGTAGCGCGCGGACAGGCTGGGCGACCGGTTCTCGATCGCGAGCGTCTGCGTGTGCGGGTACCGCAGGAAGCACTGACCGAAGTCCAGGTCAGGCTGGTCGATGGCCACGTCGGGCACGAGGCTGTGCGCGCGCAGCGGGATGCTCAGCAGGTCCGTGCCGACGCCCGGGACGCCCACGACGAGCCGGTACTCGTACGCCTTGACGTGCATGGGCGTGAAGTCGACGCGAATCTCCTGCTCGCCGAACGCGCTCAGCTTGCCCTGGCTCGGCATGAGCGCCACCTCCTTGTGCTTGTAGTTGGCCTCCTCCGGGACGCGCAGCGAGTACTTCATGGCGATCTTGGACGCATTCACGAGCTTGAGCGTCCGCGACTGCGCGAACGAGTACGACACGTGCCCGAAGTCGACTGCGTCCGTGTCCAAGTGGAACACGGGCGGGATCACGCGCGCCTTGAAGCGCACCGTCAGCACGTCGCTCGACCCGCGGAGGCACAAGCGGATCGTCTGCGAGACCTCGCCGAGCTGCTGCGAGCAGAACGTCACCTCGACCTTGCGCATCTCGCTTACCTCGAGCGTCCCGGCCGCTGGCGTCACTTGCATGGAGAACCCCGGGTCGGCAGGGAGCGGGAGGAGGTGGAAGCTGGCCGGGATCTCTCCCTTGTTCTGGACGGTGAAGTCGCGCGTGCGCTCGTCGCTGATGAAGACGTCGCCGAGGTCCAGCAGCTCGTTGTAGACGACCTTGGCCTTGGGCCCGATGCCCTGGCCGCGCATCTGCAGCGGCAGGCGGCGCTCTTGCCCCGCGACCTCCAGGAATGCTGTGCTCGCGTACAGCATCTCCGTCCCGGGCGTGAAGCTCACGACGACGTCCGTCTCCGAGCGCGCCCAGACGCGGCCTTTGAGCGGCGCGACGGCGAAGCTGTCGTCCACGAACTGCATGGCCTCCTCCATGGCCGCCTTGCGCAGGTGCTTGTACTTGGTCTCGAGCGTCTTGCGCGCGTCGAAGGGCGACGCGGAGAGCGCCAGCGACTGCTCTCCGTCGAGCGCGTCCCGCTGCAGCTGCTCAAGCTCCAGCGCCTCCATCCGGGCCAGCTGGTCCAGCAGTCGGCTGCGCTCGTGCTCGTCGCCCGCGGCGTCCGCGAACGCCTTCCAGCAAAAGTCGAGCGTGAACTCGGACTCGTTGCATATCTTGACGGTCCTCCGCGACGAGAGCGACAGGTACGTCGCGCTCGTCTCCACCAGCGGCTGGCTTAGGTACACGTCGACGTTCTGAACGGCGCCCTCGAGCTCCGCGACCGCCGTCGTGCCCGCGTCGTCCGTGATCTCGAGCGCTCCGTGCGTCGCCAGGAGGGTCGGAGGCGTCATCCGCAGCTCGATTTGCACCGCCTGGCCCTGGTCCAGCGCCACGCTCGCCGGAGTGACGGCGAAGACGGCGTCGTCGCTGGGCCGGAACGCGAACTTGGCGGCCCGCGTGCCGACGTTGCGGACCGTGAGCGCCTTGCTGGTGGTGAGGCGCACGGGACAGGGCCCGAAGGAGATGCGGTCGGGGATGTCGAGCGCCGCGTAGCGCCCGCGCGCGCGCACGGGCAGCAGGAAGCGCTCGCGCTCCGTGCAGCACACGAGGTCGGCCGCGTACTCGTCGACCTGCTGCGGGCTGAACTCGAGCGTGAAGGCCGTTTCCATGCCCGCCGCGACCTTGCCGTCCACCTTGCCGAGCGCGCGCGCGCAGGGCGTGACCTTGAAGAAGGGCGACGGCGGGGCCTCGACGCGCAGCCGCCGCGTGACCGTGTCGCAGTTGCGGAAGGTCAGCCGCACGGCCACCGGCTCGAACGGCGCGTACTCGTCGATCCAGACCTCGGCCGGCACGGCCTCGAACAGCGGCCGGTGCAGCGGCACGGCGCTCGACACGCACGCCGTGTGGTCCGCCGCGTTGAGGAGCTCGACGATCGTGCTGCTCGTCCGCCTGGCCGCGCGCGCCTTGGCGGCCGCGAACGCGTTCAGCACCTCGCTGGGCTTCTGGAGCGATCACCACGGACACGGACAGCGACAAGCGGCCGCGCAGGCCAGCCAGCCAGTTAGCACACGGATGGTGAGTCCCCCTCCCTCCCCTCCTGTCCGGCCCGAGAGGCCGAGAGCGCTCGCAAAAGGCCACGCACCATGCACCGCGAAGCACCCGAGTGCGCGCTGTCACGCTCCATGGCGGGGAAAGCGCCCTCGCGCCTCTCGCGAGTCGGCGCAGAGCTAGATATGGCGCCAAGAGGCACGCGGGCGGGCGGCGGGTCGGGCGCCTCTTGGCTCTCGGCCACTAGCAGCTCTCCATTTGTGGTCCACCCGCCTCCGCCCCGCCGCGTCGAGATGCCGGCGTCCTCCGCCTCGTCCAGGTCGGTCGATCAATGGATAGATGGATAGCTCCCGCTCCCGCTCCTTACGCGCCAGAAAAGACTCACGCCGTGTCTCGGACAGCTCGAGCGCCCGCGCTTCATCTCGGACCGCATCCCGAGCCGGGTCGGCGGCCTCGGGGTCGTCGAGTACGACGGCAGCTCGCGGATTGGGTTGCGCGTCGAGGGACCGGCTGTATGCTGACGCGTTGGCCCTTGCTGTGGCTCCTCCCCTTGCGGTCGCAGACGCCCGGGCGCCGCGGTCGAGCGCCGCCACCGACGGCGACGAGGCGAGTGTCCGCGCGCTCGCCCTCTACAACTATAGCAGCGCCGCGTCGGCTCCTGTGGTTCGTGGGTGTGGGTCGACTGACGCGCCCTTGTCCTTGTCGCCGCCCAGACCGCGTCGGTGGCGTCCTCGGCGTCCAGCGCCAGCGCCCGCGCCCAGTCCGTCGCCACTTCCTGTACGTCCGCTCCTGCTTGGCGAGTGATAGCAAGGGACCGCTCCCGAGTGCGCTTGTCCGCGACGACTCACGGCTCGGACCGCGCGCGGCAGGCGTCTCGCTGCGCGAGCTGGAGGCGCGCAAGGCCGAGATCGAGCGGGAACTCGCGCGGGTGCAGCTCGAGCTGGCGCAGCGCGAGCGCGCGCCCATGGCAGCGGCGGCGGCTCCGTTGACATTGGCCGCGTCCGCAGCGCGTCCAAAGGCGCACTCGTGCTCATCACGCGCCAAGGCCTGAGCGT
Organism: Phytopythium mirpurense; assembly: GCA_023338055.1. Taxonomy (NCBI): domain Eukaryota; phylum Oomycota; class Peronosporomycetes; order Pythiales; family Pythiaceae; genus Phytopythium; species Phytopythium mirpurense. Next base: position 4,863 of record JAADXZ010000303.1, on the reverse strand, counting down.
CGAGCGCCTAGTGTCGACCCTGCCGCCATGAAATGCAAGCCTTTCCACTCCGTCGTATTATACTGCAGGTAGGTAGTATTACAATCGTACTTAGCCAAGCAACGCGCGTCTCTTGGCCAAAAAAGCGGGTCAGTGCGGATAGGGATCAGCACTTTGCGATCCGACCAGCAAGCAGCAGGCAGCCACCAGGCAGGCAGTCAATACAGTACTGTAGCCAAGGCAGCAGGCAAGGCAGCAGGCAAGGCAGCGAGCGCGCGAGCGAGACGACTCGAGGCAGTCGCCACGCAGCATGAAGGCGCGGCTCAAGCAGACGCTCAAGGCGTGCGGGCGCACGGCGGCCGTGTTCCACTCGTCCGTGTTCCTGGCGACGCTCTCGGGCTCGTACGCCGCCATCCGCTACGGCGTCGACCTGGAGCACGTGCTGGCGCGCGTGCCCTTCGTGGACTTGTCCAGGCTCGACCCCGAGGCCGGCACGCTCGCGCTCGCCTACGTGTCCACGCTCGCCACAGGTGCGTCCCTCCCCCGCGTGTCTGGCGCGAGTCCTAATCCTACGTCTACCGGTCGAACTGACTCGGAGCGCTGCTCTGGCTGCTTCTGTTTAATCAATACCTACTGGTCGGCGCAGGACCCGCGAGAGGAGCGCTGACGCTCGCGGCGTCGCCCGTGCTCGCGCGCCTGCTCTCGCGCGCCTCGAGGCTGCCCAAGTGAGGCTTCGCCTCGGGTCCATCCATACGGCGACGCGGCAGTCGTTGGCCGCGCTAATACCACACACAACGGGCGGCGGCGCACGCAGTATTGTCCTTGCTTATCCAACACGTGTCGGACCTCGGCAAGCAGTGACGCAATTGGGCGGCTCGCTCACTGATATACTGCCCACAACTCGCCTCGTCTACTGATCTAAAATACTCTAAACCAGTACTCTCCCCGGTTCGGAGCGTCTCACCACCCAACAAAGTGTCAGCCAGCGGTATTAATACTACTTCGAAGTACTTGCCTAATAACACAGGACACCGGTAATGCACACGATGGCGGCCCTGGTGCGCTCCTCCCCTCGGGCGTCGGCGCCGCCTGGCGCGGCACTGCGGCGGCTGCTCAGCTCGGCGGCGGCGGCCGCTGGAGGACGCGCGCCCGTCCGCGCGGGCCGCGTGAGCCCCCCGCGCGCGGTGCCGCCGTCCATCCCTCGGCCGCACTACGCGGCGGCGGGTGGCATGTCGGCCATGCAACGCTTCATCCCGATCCTGGACGCGGTGGAGCAGCGCAAGCTGCGCGCGGCGTGTGCGCTGGCGCGGGAGGTGCTGGCGTTCGCGCAGCCGCTGGCGCAGGCCGGGCGCACCACGGACGAGATCGACCGCCTGGTGCACGAGGAGATCGTGCGGCGCGGCGCGTACCCGTCGCCGCTCAACTACGGGCGCTTCCCCAAGGCGCTGTGCTCGTCCGTGAACGAGGTCGTGGTGCACGGCATCCCGGACAGCCGCGCGCTCGAGGACGGCGACGTCGTCAACATCGACATCTCGGTCTTTCTCGACGGCTTCCACGGCGACACGTCGCAGACGTTCCTGGTCGGCGACGTGGACGCGGCCGGCCGGCGGCTCGTCGAGGCCACCAACCGCGCGCTCCTGGGCGCCATCCAGCACTGCTGCCGGCCACGCAGCCGCTTCGCGGCCATCGGCGCTTTCGTGCACGACCTGGCCGACCGCGAGGGCCTCGGCGTCATCGAGGAGTACGCGGGCCACGGCATTGGCCGCGAGTTCCACGCGATGCCCTTCATCCTGCACCACCGCAACAGCGAGCCCGGCGTCATGCTGCCCGGCATGGCCTTCACCGTCGAGCCGGTCCTCTGCGAGGGCAGCCCCGAGGTGCGTGCGGGAGGCGCCGTGTAGGGACTCGCGCATGGGATCGTAATACCTGGGCCGGCGGACTCACTAACGCTCGGCGTGCTGGCGCCAGATCGTGCACTGGGACGACGGGTGGACGGTGGCGACGGCCGACGGCGGGCGGTGCGCGCAGGCGGAGCACACGGTCCTCATCACGGAGGACGGCGTGGAGATCCTGACGTAGGCCGCCGTCGGCGCCTAGCGCCCGAGCTAGAACCGGCAGCGGTCGGAGGCGGCGAAGCGCATTGCGTGCGTGTTGGCCGTTACCCTAGAGACCCGACGACGGCGGCGGTTCGAATACTATAGTCGCGCAGCTACTTACCGGCCGAGAGACGACACGTCAGCCTACGTCCGCTTTGGCTTGGGGAAGAACGGGACCTGCAGCTTGGTGTCGAGCGGCGCAAGCTTGGGCAGCGAGAGCCGGTCGGTCGCCTCGGTCGACGCGTCCGCACTCTCGCTCTCGCCGGCGGCTGCCGGTGGCGGCGGCGGCGATGCGTTGGAGGCGATGCTGAGCCACGCGAGGCTGTAGTACGAGTGCATCACGTCTGGGACCGTGTCGGGGAACTTGCAGAGGCCGCCGAACGGGAACTGGCACGAGAAAATGAACCGCTCGCAGCTCGGGACGTCGACGAGCGCATGCTTGCCGAGCATGTCAAGCGTCGCGCCGTCCCAGAAGGCGTAGCACGAGTCCGGGTCCTTGTTGACCCGCCCCTGGAACCCGCCCTGCTGGCGGAACACGAGCCACCGCGCGAGCTCGCCCTGGTCGCACTCGAGCTGCATCATGCGTCCGGCGAGCACGAGCGCTGCGATGGCACAGTAGGCGGCTCCGCCGTGCGACTCGGCGCCCGGAGCGATCCCGATGCCGCCGTCGTACCGCTACGGCAGTCGTTCAAGCGGGTGCATGAGTGCTGAGCACCTCGTAGGCTCTACATAGCAGTCTCCACGCGTCAAGGAAGGCTGGGCGTACGTACCAGGCACGAGTTGACGTAGCGCACGACGGCGGGGACGTCCACGCCGGACCAGTCGTCCAGCATGTAGGAGATGGCGCAGGCGCAGAACACGAACCGCATGTCCTCCTCCGATCCGAAGGGCACGGACGCAAAGCTGGTCGGGCAGGCGGTCAGCAAGAGCATTCATGGAGCCCCACACGCGCCAGTTCCCAGTTCCCAGGCCCCAGTTCCCAGCCCCACGCACGCACGCACGCACCAGCCCGTCTGCTTGTCTTGCAGGTGGCGCAGCGCACCGACGATCGCAGGCTTGTTGAGGCGGCTCAGGTCGTCGCCGATCGTCTTGAGCATGCAAATGGCCGCGTACGTCGACGCGATGTTGCTCGTGTCGTACGCCTCGCTCTGGTACTCGGTCTGCTGGGCGGACGCATTGAGAGGAGATAGATCGACACACACACGGGCGTGAGCGCCTTGCGCCTGGCGCTCGAGTCGCGCGCCAAAGGGCGAGGCGACCGCCGCACCGGCGAGCAGCTGAAGGCGTTGCCCATGAACGTCCCGCCGCGGAACCCGCACTCGGCCGCGTTCATGCCGCGGTCGCGCGCGTCCGGGTGCACCTGCAGCGCGTAGATCCAGTCCGCGAGCTGCTGCTTGTCCACGCGGTCGAGCTCCCCAAGCAGCGCCAGCCCGTGCACGCAGAAGAACGCCTGGTCCCCGGCAGAACTGCCTGTTAGCCGCCTGATCCTCTCTCTCCCTTTGAGCGGAGCAGACAGCGGGACGGACAGACAGACGGACGCACCAGCACGACGCGCTGCGAGTCCTGCGACGCGTACGGCGCCGGCAGTGCGCGCAGGTTCTGGAGGAAGTAGCGCGCATGCAGCTCGCGGTCGTAGCGCTGCGCCATGAAGGATCTGGAGCGGACTATTGATATTGAAATTGCGCCAATATCTTGCTGTATGGAGCATCATACTGTGCGTGTACGGAAAAATATACAAACATGAGTATTAATACGACCTGGGGTGTAATTATCAAAGAATATAATAATATTATTCAAGCCGTAATAAAAAGTACAATTGATTATTTTCATATTCTAAACTTTCAAAATATGCTGTAATTTTAAGAAAGTCAAAACGACAAAAACGGTGGCTCAAAATATCACGTTTCTATTCTGGCCTGCGTTTATTATTATGTATTGGCTATTATCGTGTGTAATTCTGCGGGCTCGTCGACGTGAAAAGAGCACGATCATGCAGTGCAGAAGTAGGCCCATGATCATATGAATCTCGAACGTTCTCGTTGCTTTCTTGAACACAAACCATTACATTTTCGAAGTAATTATTAAATATAACACAGTTGTACAGTTACATTTGTACAGTACAACGTCGAAAACGTCGACAAATTTTACGTGTCATTATAGAAATGTGGGGTAAACGACTGGATCTTGGGTTTTGTATGAATTTTGACAAAAATCATTGCGATATATGACGGAAATTCGTCGAAATCCATCGTAATACACCAAATCCATCAGAAAGACCGGTCTGGTCGTTGCTACTTACGTCTGTATGGGTCGTACTGTACAGGGAAAATATGTACTTTGTTCTGCGAAATCTATCATTTCAATAGTGAAACCAAGTTATCCGAGGACAATATATTGTGCTTTTCATTAAGATAGCTGCTCATAAATCGCTGTTAACTTTAGATTGAACAAGATATAATTATCGAAAGTTATCCGCGGACAGGTTCGTAAAAGTGACAGATCAAATTTCTTATTTCGGCGTTGTCACCATGTAAATCATTGTGTGTACCGTAGGATATTTCCCAATTTTGTCGCAAACAGTACTCCTCCCTGTTCGCACTGAGTGGTTCTCAGCTGTCCTCATAACCGATTCAGCGAGGCTGTGACAGGGTCACACAGCACTATGCACGAGGAAGCGTGCACACCGTTCACGGTGTATTAGAAACCTAACAGTCTAATATACTTGGCCTCACTATAGGCCCTAGTATAAAATACCAATTGTTAGTTTCTTTGCAAAATGGAGACTGAC
>JAADXZ010000302.1:0-27355 GCA_023338055.1 Phytopythium mirpurense | reverse complement strand
GGGCGACATCGGAAAGTTTGGCAAGAGCGGTCGCCGGCAGCAGCAGTCGCCCTGCAGACCGATGCTGAGGATGATGTAATTTACGCCCGAGCTTCGATGCGCTCTATGATAAATGGAGATGTTGACTGACAAAACTTTGAGCTTTGATTGGTTGATTCAAAGTGTGCATTATGAAATCTCCATGTATAATGATATCTTTTCTGCGGTACTTCTCAAGAACTAATACCAGACAAGATGCGGCGCGGACAGTTCCGGCAGGCGGATGTGGTGCTGGCGCCCGCGCGGGACCAGCGCGCGCGGGCGCTGCGCGAGGCGCGACGCTCCGGCTTCCTGAGTCTCCCGGCGCGCGGACTGAGTGCGTTCCCGCCCGAGGCGCTTCATTTGGAGGAGCACATGGACAAGGTGCGTCGTCCCACTGCCATCGTATCGCTTGCCGGCGTCTTGCTATTGTAAAGCGCGCAAAGTGCTGACGGCGCTGGCTGATGCGGGCGGCAGGACGAGAAGCGCTGGGAGTGCGTGGACCTGGTCAAGATGGACCTGAGCCACAACGAGATCTCCTCGCTGCCGGACGAGGTCTCGGCGCTGAGCTCCGTCGCGGTCTTCAAGATGCGCCAGAACGCGCTCTCGGCGCTGCCCGACGGCTTGTTCGCGCTCACGGCGCTTACGCATCTGGACCTGAGCAGGTTGGTCCTCTTCATTTCAATCCGGGCCTGGCGTTCGTGCGGTTCAGATGTTCTGGCGACCGACTGACGCGCTGTGGATGACGCTCGGACGGTCGCAGTAACCAGCTCGACGGCGCCCTGCCCGACCGCTTGGGGCTTCTGGTGCAGCTGAAGGAGCTCCTGCTCGCCGGAAACCGCCTCACGCGGCTGCCCGAGACGCTGGGCGCGCTGACGCAGCTCGAGGTGCTCCGAGTCGAGGAGAACGCGCTCGAGACGCTGCCCGAGTCGATCGGGGACCTCGGCCGCCTGCACACGCTGACAGCTCACACAAACCAGCTCGCGGCTCTCCCGCCGTCCTTCAGGCAGTTGCGTAATCTTCAGACACTGGACCTGAAGAAGAACCGGCTGGAGACGACGAGCGACGCGCTGGCCGAGCTACGCGTGCTGCGCTACCTGGACCTGCGCAACAACCGGCTCGCCGTCTTCCCGCTGCTGCCGGGCAGCGCGACGCTCGACCAGGTCTTCCTCGGGTACAACCTGCTCCCGAGCATCGACGAGGCGTCGGTGCTGCGCGTCAAGGACTCGGTCACCGTCTTTGAGATCCGCGACAACAAGCTCGCGGCGCTGCCGGGCACGCTGCCGATGCTCTACCGCCTCAAGACGCTGGACGTGGCCAACAACGACCTGTCGGACCTCCCGCCGGGGCTCGGGTACCTCAAGCACCTCCACCACTTTGTCGTCGACGGGAACCCGCTCCGCACTATCCGCTGGTCCATCGTCAGTGCCGGCAGCGAGGCGCTCAAGAAGTACCTACGCTCGCGCGGACCGCCGCCCGCGGGCGTCGACGTGCTGGAGGAGGAGGTGGACGAGTTCGCGCTGCCTCCGAGCGGGTACGAAGTACCGGGGCAATCGGACAGTGGGTCGGTCGGGTCGCCACACTTGGTCAAAATGTTCCGAGAAGCGGCGGCGTCCGGGACCCTGGACATGACGAGCTACGGCCTACGCAGTGTCCCGGTCGAGCTGGACGCGCGCAACAACAACAGCAGCAGCTCGTGGGACTTTGCCGCGACACTGCTGCACTTGAACCTCTCCAAGAACGGCCTGGAAGAGCTGCCGATCGAGATCGGAGGGCTTCTCTCTCTCAAGGTACGCCCGAACATGGACTGACGTGATGAGGCACAACACTGGTACTGATTGAATGGTATGCCTCTTGTGTCGTCTATAGTCGCTGACGGTGGAGGAGAACTCGCTGCGCTCGCTGGACCCAGCGATCGCGGCGCTGCCGTCGCTCCAGTTACTCCGAGTCCGGAAGAACCAGCTCACGGCGGCATCCATCAACCGATTCCTTGGCGCGTCCCCCGCCATCGGCCAGTCGCTAAAGGTGTCGACGAGCTGACGAGTTGATGCTCCGAGTCCCAATCTCTACGCTGACTGCTACCGCTCTCGCCTCGATGCCGCCCCGCAGGAGCTAGACCTTCGCAACAACAGCTTGACGGAGATGCCCGCGGCCATCAGCGGCCTGTACGAGCTGGAGACGCTGCTGCTCGCCTACAACCGAATGGAGACGCTCGACGGGTTCGCCTGGTCGCAGCTGCGCGCCGTGAGCGTCGTGAGCCTGTCGGACAACAAGCTGCGGTCCCTGGGGCGCGTCTACGAGGCGCCGCGCCTCGCGTCGCTCTCGTTCGACAACAACAACCTCCGGTCGGTGCCCTGCGAGCTCGGGCTGTGCCCCCACCTGCGCGCCGTCTACATGAACGGCAACCCGCAGAAGACGGTGCGCGGCGCCGTCATCGCCAAGGGCAGCCAGGAGATCCTGGCGTACCTCAAGAACAAGCTGCCGCCGGGCGCTTCGCTTCCCCCGCCATCGCCCTCGCCTGTTCGCAGTGCGCCGGTCGTGCCGCCGACTGCTTCCGTCGGCAGGGCGGCAAGCGCAACGCCGCAGCAGACGCGACTCGGGGCGAACGCGGAGGAGCAACCGACTGGGACGCCCCGCTTCGCTCGCGTGGCGCTGGTGAGCAAACCGGAAGCCTCGACGGCGGCCGCCGCGTTCCAGCCGCAACAGCAGCAGCAGCAGGACAAAAGTGGCGGCGACGACGAGCTGGCGGGGCAGATCCGGCAGCGCGAGCGCGAGCTGGAGAGCTTTTCGCTGTCGGCGGCCAAGCGGTTCGCCATCAAGAAGGACCTGGCTATGCTGCGCGCCAAGCAGATCCGCCAGGAGCGCGCCAAGATGGCGAAGCATTGAGCGACTGCAGCTAGAACCATGACGAAGAGTCCGGAGGAAGAGAAGGCACACAAAGACGAAGAGAGAGAGAGAGAGAGAGTCGAAGGCGCCGCTGTATACCTGCGCGCCTTGGAGACCTCCCTTCCACGATGGAGACTCACTCTGACACACGCAGCAAAACTATGCGCCGATACTTACCAAGCGCTTTCTTGGATCACAGGGTGTTGGCGTATCCGATCGTGCCGTCGGCCCCGTGGGCGGCCGAGGGCTGCTGCGCCTGCCGCCGCTTGTGGATGACGCACTCGCCGACGAAGCCGAGCAAAGCGACGACCCCGATGCCGATGCCGACGTACGTCCCGCCCGAGAGCCCGGCCGACGAGTCCGTCTCCTGCGCCGAGTACCCGGAGCTCGTGCCGACGACACCGTTGGTCGCGGCGCTCGACCCCTCGACTGCTGCGGAGGCGGCCGAGTCGTCGGCCTCGTCCTCTGCGCTGTCGGGGTCAGCGGCGACCGCAGAGGTGAAGGCGGGGGCGGGCACGCCGCACTGCGTCAGCGAGAAGGTCACGCGCTCGCCCTCGAGGGAGTCCGCGAGCGGCGTGCCCAGCTTCACGACCACGGTGCCGTTGGCGGTCGTGCGGACGCCCGACACGTCGATGGCCGCGTCGGCGCTGCCTCTGGACCCGGCGGCGTACGCGAGGCTGAGCTTCACGGCCGTCGCGTCGCAGAACGTGTCCGTGTCAAGCACGATCTCGGCGCTGCCAACGTCGAGTCCGTCGGCCGACGAGATGGAGAAGCTGGCCGCGGCCGTGACCCCGACGCCCAGGTAGTTGGACGCCGTGCTGGTCGCAACCTGCACGCCGACGCTCAGCGCCGACGCGCCGTCGCAGGGTAACGCGCTCGCGAGCGTCACGTTGCCCGTGCACGCCTCCTGCTCGCAGGACACGCCGCCGACGTGTAGGTTCTGCTGCAGCGGCGTGGCGCACGCCGTGTCGCCCGCCGTGTCGCCCTGGCAGAGCGAGGCGACGTTGCACTCCTCCACGAGCGACAACCGCGCCGCCGAGAGCGGGATGTGCCTCGCACAGACCGACAGATTGCTGGCCGTGCCCGTCAGGGCGGCGCCCGCCACGTCCTGGAACGTGGCGACCGTCACCACCTCGCGGCGGCCGCGGCCAGCCACCAGCTCGGCCGTCAGCGCGTTCACGCCCTCCGCGCCGTGGAGCGCCAGCGCCCAGTCCAGCCCGCGCTCGAGCGAGACGGTCACGGCGCACGCGTCCGCGGAGCACGCGTCGGCCGCCGCCAGCGCCGTCGCCACGGGGATCGTCGCGTTGTCGGCGTCGCACGCCGGCGGGAAGAGCGTGCCGAACGAGACGGCGGCCGCGTCGATCGCAGCCGCGTCAAAGTTGCAGAAGTTGAGGACCAGCGACGTGGCGCCGCCGGTTACCGCCATGCTCGAGCTGTCCAGGATGCACGCCTCGCCCGCGCAGTCGGCGCAAGCCGCGGCGCCTGCGGCAGCAGCGGAGCGGATCGGCGGGCCGCGGCGTTAGTTCCATAGCTAGGGTTTACGTGGCGGTTGTTGGGCCGATGGACGGACAGAAGGACGCACCGTGGGCACCACGCGCTGCGGAGAGGCCCAGAAGCGAGACGAACAGTACGCGCATGGGCGAGCAGACCCTTCGAGGGCTCACGGGCGTCGCCGTGGAGCGCGCGGCGTGTCGGGAACGCATTCCCAGCGCACGCGGTCGTCCCTTCCGCTTTGAGAAGTGCGATATTATAGTGAGCGGGTCTGACTTTCTCTCATGTGGGTGGCGGTGACTTGGAGTTTGTATGAAACGGACGCGTCTTGAACATGAGGTCCGCCTTCCATGCATGAACATTGAGGAGGCACTAGCAGAGAATCCTACTGTAGACTGTACACTTGGGAACTGTATGTGACAACAAGGGATAGGTGTAAACATAGTATATGGTTAGGGTAATTACTGTAACTGGTGTTTCGAAGGTTGCGCGAAGGTGAAAGTGCCTTCTGGCGACACTCTCTGAGCGCGAACTGCAACACGGATCGCGCAACAAATCGGCATGATCCGCGAGGTCTGGACGGTCGAGCTGGGCGCCGCCGTGGGGCCCTTCCGCCTCGGCGCGACTATCGCGGACGTACTGCATGCGCTCAAGGTACGCGAGCCTGCTTTCTTGAGTCGTTAGCGCTTCTCAGACGCGCAGGAGCGACGAAGCAGGCCATGACGTGGGTCAACAACGTACGCGCGCTGTGTGGTGTTGTGGCAGAGCCGACTGCCCGTGCGTCCCTTCGAGATCGTCTACGACGCCGCCGAGCCGTACACGCGCTCTGTCTTCATCAACTCTCCCGAAGACGGCATGCGGGTGCGCTGTGGAGATGGTGCAGCGATCTATGGAGCAGGCTCGGTCTGATGGAACCTCTCTTCCCCCATTGTGATACTGGCTGGCTGCGTGCAGCTGGCGTTCGACGCGGTGCAGCAGGTGCTGACGATGGTCGAGTTCTACGAGGTCAACCGCGTGGCGCTCAAGCTCGGGCGGGTCGTGATCTTCGGCGGCGACATCGCGGCCACCTTCATGTCCATTTACAACGTGCGTGCGCTTCGGGCTTTGTGCCGAGGGTGGCTGGCGTCCCTGGCGTCCCTGGCCGCTAACAGCACTCCACCATCCACTTGCGTCACTTTAGCTGTTCGGGCCTACGTTTCCAGGACGTTATGACGCCGGAGAAAAGGTAAGCGCGGTCCGTGTTGAACGTTTTACACCTGTGAACCTTTTCGAAGGGGTTCACACGTTGAATGCGTCAATAGACGTACTACCTGAGCTACGACGGCGGGTGCGTCAAGTTTCCCATCCCAGACGAGTACGAGCACCTCTATCGGAGCGGAACGGAGCTGCCAATGGAGTTCCCCGTACGCGTTGAGGCATTTCCGACGCGCACCTGTAGGCTCGTCATTGGGAGGACGGCTCTAACAAGCTCGTCCTTGGTGTCGGGGCAGAACGGGTTGACGCCGGCCGCGACCGGGCTCATGGTGTTCTCGGGCGATGACTACCGGTCTCCACGCACGCCACCGCCGACGAAAAAGTACGTATCGACACGAACAAAGTCTCGCGCGACCCTGATATCTGAAGGCAGTCCTCGTGGTGTGTCTCTCATAGGTTTTACTTTGAGTCGGTGCTCGTCGATGTAGCCGACGACCGTACGTCATTCGAGTTTACAGGGCGCAAGCACCACATTGAGCTCGGATGGTCTCCTCAGGTACTGTGAGGCAAGCAGCTCGCATCCTGGTCATGCTCCTTGGTCTGGTGGCTTCCACCGGTAGCTCATTGACGCTCCGACCGTGTCGTTGGCTCGCAGGAAGTGATCAGCGAGATCGGTCCGCCCATGTCGGTCTTTCGCAAGTCGGAAGATCCAAACGACAGGTACTGCTCTCTTTCTCTTCCAAAGAGCTCTGTTCGCCGCCCCAGAGGATCATACTTTGAAGTATCTGACAGACGACCGTGTCGACTGTTGTGCACTCTGTCTCTCACTACAGCACCTCGGTCGCGGGCGGGGTTGTGGGCGAGTATTTCCACAACTACCCGCACTTGGGGCTCGACGTTATGTACGACTCGCTCCATCGCGCGGCAAAGGTGATTCTCAAGACCAACGCGCTCGGGTATGACTGGCTGGTTGCTTTGATCTGTTGCGTGCTGCTCGGGGCTGATTCCTGCTCCATCGTTGGACAGCCATCCGGACTTTGGGGCCTACAACAAGTGCAACTTTTGCTTGAGCTTCCACAAAGCGGCGCTTTCGCAAACGCCAGGCAGCACGCAGTCAATCACACCCCAGACGCCCGTACGTGTAGTGGTAGCGGACGGTCTGGGTCGTTTGTTGGCTTTGACCGAGCTCGCGTGTTGTTGTGGACACCAGTGGGACGAGATTCGCCAAGTGCTGGGCTGCAGCGCCGACCTGCGTCCCGTGGTGCACGACAGCGGGCTGGGGCTGCACCCGTTCGGCTCGAGCCTGTGCTACACGCTGACGCCCGGATGCGTCTTCGAGGTGCTCAAGAGCGGACACGTCGCGAGCGTGACGCTGACGGCGGCCACGAGCTGAAACAAGCGTGCAGGAGCTATCCGTGACGAAGGCAAGCTCGTTCTCCAAAACGTACGATTTCTAAATTGGCTGCACGGGCTGAGCGATCTGAAGCACCTGCGTGCTCCACGGTCTCGCCGCCGCCACGAGTCCAGGTAGTCTACATGGGAGAGAAGCGATCAAGGGGCCACGCACGCCGCGCCACGAGCGCTCCCGCCGAGGCAGCGAGCGACCTACCCGGTGCCTTAAGGGTGTCTCTTGGAGGTGATCAATACCGGACGTCGTGGTACCCTCCGCGAGGCAGCGGGGGCTGCCCCGGGTTGGTCGGATACCCTCCTTGCGGCGGGCCCCTCGGCACAGAAGGCGCTCCTGCTCCTTGCTGGTACTGCGGGTTCATGGGCGGGGCATACGCGGCGTTCGGGGGCGGGGGAGCGGGGTACGGATGCGGCGCCGACGTGTACGGGGCCTGCGTGGGCAGTGGCGGCGCATACGGCGCTTGGTAGGCGGGCGGCGCTGGATACGCAGGCACGCCTGGCATCCCGCGAGGCGGGTGGTGATGGTACATGGGCGCTTGGCTGTACGGCGCCGCTGGAGTGGGCGCCTGGGGCGGAGGCGGAGGTGGGGGAGTGAAGCCGCCAGGGGTCGTGTACTTGGTGGGTCCGTACGCCATCTGCGGCTGCCCGAAGGCTACCGGGCCCGTCGTGTACTTGGTCTGGCCGCCGAACGGCTGCACTTGGAAGGCGACGCCGCCAGAGTACGCGAACGACTGCGTACCCGGCGCGTAGTCGGCTACGTTACCGGCGGGCGCGCGACTCGCCGCACTCTGCGCGTAGTCCGCCCTGCCATACGTCGGCTGCTGCTGGCCGCCCGAGCGCGATGGGGCCGTCGTAGCGAGCGCGCCGCCGCGGTTGCGCTTGCGGTTGTGGCGCTTGGCCGCGGCCTCGGCCTCGTCGTCCGAGTAGACCGTCTCGTCCGTCTCTTCGTCGAACAGGTTGGACGCGTCCGTGCCCTTGTCCTTGATGGCCTCGGGCTCAATGTACGTCGTGTGCTCGGTCGCGAAGAACACGCGCATGCCCACGGCCGCGCTCTTGGGCATCTTGTCTTCCGCCTCGAAGCGCACGAGGTACATGGGCATGAGCACGGGGCCGAAGACCTCGTCGACGCACCCGAGCACCGTCCGGTCCGCCAGGCACAGCACGCTGCCCTCGTCCAGCGGCTTGGCGCTCGGCAGCGACTTGACCGTGACCATAAGTCCGGGCGCGCTCAGGTTGAGGATGGACCCGCACTCGGCGATCGGGCAGTCGGCCGTCAGCTCCACCGCCGGCGCGCGCACGGGCAGGCTGGCCACCTCGTTGGCCGTCTTGAGCGGCTCCGCGGCCTGCGCGTCCCCGTTCTCCATCGCCGCTTCGATCTCCGCGCGCAGCTTGGCCGTGCTGTACTTGGAGTCCCCGCCAGCCTCGTCCTCGTCCGAGCTCGACTCGTCCCCGGAGCTCGCGCCGTCAGCGGCCATCGGCTCGTTCTCCGACTCGCTGTCGCTGCCGTCGCTACTGTCGTTTCCAGCGTCTGTCTTGCCGGAACTGGCAGCTGTTGTGACGTGTGCATGCGCCATGGAAGCGTCCGCGAGCTGCGAGGCGACCGACTGGATCTCCAGGTCTGCGTACTTGGCGGCGACTTCGAGGTCCGAGAGCGGTTGGGCGACTGGCTGGGGTGCTGAGGGCGCTGAAGAAGGGGGAGGAGGAGGCTGCGGAGCAGACGGAGGCGTGTCCATCATGGCGGTGGCTCCAGCGGCCGCAGCAGCAGTAGCAGCAGCAGACGCGTCGGTGGGGTGATCGGTGCTCTCCATCTCGACGGTCTGCAGGTAGTTGAGCTCGTTGACGCCGCACCCACCCATGTTGGAAAAGTAACCTATTACACGGAAACCATTATTGTGTAACCTAGGGTACACAAACTGTAATATACCGATGTTAATATAAACCATTTTTCACCGGTATTTCAGTATTTTGCGATTGATTGTGCAAAAATGTTAAACATGGTCGCTTACGCAATCCTCAGCATCAACCCGTCCCCTCCGGTATAATCGCGGTGTTTCGTCCAATCACGCACCGCAAGGGTTATCCTGTCCGACCAGAATAACCGGTATCAACTAAATCGTACCGGTTTTCGTCGGTCTCTCAACTTCCACCACCGCCCAAGATGCGATTGGCAAACTTCCACTTTCGCTTTCGCCCCCAGGATCGCAAGCTCCAGCTCCCCTCCTCTTCCTCCCTCCTCCCTCCTCCCCTTCTTCAAGCAGCAGCCATGGCGTTCGACCTGCCCAAGCTCACGTACGACTACAACGCGCTCGAGCCCTTCGTGGACACGACCACGATGAACATCCACCACACCAAGCACCACCAGGCCTACGTGAACAACATCAACAACTTCATCAGCTCGGTACGTCCCCCTTCCTTGCTTGCCCTCCCTCGTTTAGCATCAAAGTACAGCCCGGATCGCTAACCTTTCCTCCCGGTAACGCCGTGGCGACTGTATGGCTGCAACCTACGATAGGAGAAGGGCGCGGCGCTGCAGGGCAAGTCGATCCTTGAGGTGGTCAAGTCGGCCACCGAGGCGCCCGTGCGCAACAACGGCGGCGGCCACTACAACCACTCGTGCGTCTCTTTGCGCCTCCTCCTCCTCTCTGTGTATCTCCCCCCTGTATACTCACATGGGCCTGCTTCGCGTTGCTGCTGCTGCTGCTGCTGCTGCTGCTGCTGCAGGCTCTTCTGGACGTGGATGGCGACGCCCGGGTCGACCAACACGGCCCCGCACGGCGCGCTCAAGGCCCGCATCGAGGCGGACTTTGGCTCGGTGGACCAGATGAAGGAGAAGTTCAACGCGGCGGCGTCCACGCGCTTCGGCTCGGGCTGGGCCTGGCTGGGCGTCCAGGCGGACGGCTCGCTCGCCATCACGTCCACGCCCAACCAGGACAACCCGCTCATGCCGCACGTGGAGACTCCCATGATCCCCATCCTCGGCCTCGACGTGTGGGAGCACGCGTACTACCTCAAGTACCAGAACCGCCGCCCCGAGTACATCTCGGCCTTCTGGAACGTGGCCAACTGGGACAAGGTCGTCGAGTACTACGACAACTTCGCCTCCAAGCAGAAGGCCGTCGAGATCTGAAGCCAGACGCCGACTCGGGGCCAGGAGGCTGCGCGCTCGCTGCTCTAGCGCCGTCGCCACGCCTCGAGGCAGTTGAATGTGTGAGCCTGCTGCAGTTACTTGCCTGCCTATCGAGAGACAACACGGCGGACCAGCCAATCAATGGGCGTGGTCCTTGTTGCTGTTCGCTTGCTGCGGCTGCCCGTCCCATAGCCTCCATGTCTCTATCGCTCCTTCCCACGCCACCAACTGGCGCCAACGCCTCGCCAACTGGCGGATCTGCTCCGCAGACCTCTCCTCTCGGCTGCAAAGTCCTTCCTCCTCATCTCATCATTCGACTCCGACGGCGCACTCGACGGCCTTGCTGACTGACTGACTGACAGACTGACGGAATAGCCGACTGTACCACCATGGCGTTCGAGCTGCCCGCGCTCCCGTACGCGTACGACGCGCTGGAGCCGTACGTGGACGCGCAGACGATGCACCTGCACCACACCAAGCACCAGCAAAAGTACCTCGACCACCTCAACGCGTACATTGCGTCGGTACGCGCCGTCCTCCATCCAAGCGCGCTGTTGAAGTGGCATCGATGGACACGGAGCTACTATTAACTGTTGTGTACTAATCTACCGCGCGGTGGGTGCATGTATGTAAATGTGCCGTACCATCACAGGACAAGGGCGCGTACCTCAAGGACATGTCGGCCGTGCAGATCGTCCAGGCCGCGAGCGAGGGCCACGTGCGCAACAACGGCGGCGGCTACCACAACCACTCGTGCGTCTGTCTGTCTGTCTCGCCATCGCCCCACGGAGGCATGAACCTTGCCGCCCTACGGTGAGCTCGGAGCGTCTAACGAGCGGGTCGACCGGCCGGCCACGGCGCAGGCTCTTTTGGACGTACATGGCGCGTCCGGGGTCGGCCAACACCAAGCCGCACGGCGCGCTGCAGCGGCGCATCGACGCGGACTTTGGCTCGTTCGACCAGATGCAGCAGCAGTTCACGGCAGCGGCGGCCGAGGTGTTCGGCTCTGGCTGGGCGTGGCTGGGCGTCAAGAAGGACGGCGCGCTGGCCATCACGACGACGCAGAACCAGGACAACCCGATGATGCCGAGCATGGCGACGGCGCTCGGCGTGGCGTACGAGCCCTTGATCCCCGTCCTCGGGCTCGACGTGTGGGAGCACGCGTACTACCTCAAGTACCAGAACCGCCGCGCCGAGTACATTTCGGCCTTCTGGAGCGTGGCCAACTGGGACAAGGTTGGCGAGTACTATGACAACTTCGCCTCCAAGCAGCAGCCCGTCGTGCTCGAGCACGCGGCGTCCAAGGGGACGGACTGATGCGATCAGCTGTGATCGCAGCAGTCGGGCTCGATAGCCAGCAAGGGATGAAATGAGCGGCGTGTTGCATGGGAGTGCGGGAGGGAAACGATTTCGTAGCGTCCAGACAGGTAGGGGGAGTGCGGTGGGCGTATGAGTAGCAGGTTGAGGGATGCGTAGGTATGAATGGCGAAGGGCTCTGTTGTGCGTGGAGCGATGTCGAATGGTGTCGCGTGTGGACTGTCAGGCGCTGTCCGCCTCGAGCTTCGGCAGCGAAAACGTCAGCGGCGTCACCTGCAGCTCGCCCGCGTCATCCCGCCCTGCGTATCGAGTACAGCAGCAGCGAAGAGGAAGCGGCGTGAGAACCATACATAGTCAGTGACGGACAACCCGAGGAGACGTACGCACGGCGACCACCGAGTGGAGGCCGTGCAGCGTCACGGAGGCGCTCGCGCGGGCGTCCGGCGCCTCGTCCAGCTTGAGCCGCGTCGAGTCGCCGTCCGAGAGGTCCACCCACGCCGTCCGAGCGCTCAGCTCTGCGCCGCCATCACAAGCGTCCGTCGTCGTCAGTCCAAAGTGCTTACTCTCTTGGAGTGTCTATGACTCGAGACTAGCCGCTGGACCACCTTTGGCGATGCGCGCGGCCGAGGCGACGACCTCGAGCTGCCGCTCCAAGACGCGCTGCTTGGCCACGGCAGCAGCCAGTTGTCCGTCCGGGTCCTGCTCGGGCGTGAACGTGACTGCGGCCTCGAGCTTGGCGCCCTTGCGGGTCGATGACGCGCCGCTGGGAGGGCGCGAGGCGCTGCCGCTCGCGGGGCGTGACGCGCCGCTCTGCGGCCTCGACGTCGACGCTCGGAGCGCCGCCACGTCGACGCCACGGGCGGTCAGCAGCTTGCGGGACGCGTCCAGCTCGACGCCCAGCTGGACGCTCTTGTGCCGGCAAGAGTCGTCCAGGTCCTTGAGGCAGGCGGCGCGCACGAAGCTCAGCAGCACGGCGTTGGACACGTTGGCGTTGTACAGGCGCTCGGGCGTCGCCTCTGCCCATAGTCCACCGCCAGGTAAGCCGGGAGGCGCCGGGAAGGACGCGGGGAAGGCCCTACTACACGCAGCCACGCACCGAAGCCATACTTGACGCGGAAGAAGGGCGCGAGCGGCGCCATTCTCGCGGTGCGAAGGAACTTGAAGGTGACGACGACCTTTGGCATGCCAAAAAAGTATGTACAATATTAATTTAAACGTATACTACATTTGAAATCTAATAAATAAGTTCTAAAAGAATAGATGCTAGAATTATACATTGACTATACACAAACATTAACCATCAAAGGCATAAACGTAACGGCATAACCAGCTCACATGTCGCAGACCGTTGCCTGCGCAAATCACTGTCAACCGCACGTTCCAGCGGCTCGCTCCAATGGCGCTGCGCTCCCTCCGCAGCGCGCGCGCTGCCTGGCGGCGCCCTCCGCCCCCCTCGTGGGCCCGCGCGCTGTCCACTACCGGCGCTCCGTCCGCTGATCCTCGCTCCCCGCCGCTGCCCGCAGCGCGGGACTTCTCCTTCAGCGGCAGCGGCTTCCTGCTGTCCTTCCACCTGGGCGCGGCCCTCGAGCTGCAGCGCGCGGGGCTCATCCAGCCCTCGTCGCGGTTCGCGGGCGCGTCGGGCGGCGCGATCGCAGCGCTGGCGCTGGCAGCTGACGAGGACGTGGCACAGATCCAGGGCGAGGTCAAGCGCATGGCGGCGCGGTGCCGCGAGGAGGGCACGCTCTGGAAGCTCGAGGAGCGCCTGCGGGACGTGTTCGCGCAGCGGTTCGCGGGCGTGGACGTCGCCAAGCTCGGCCGGCGGCTGGCCATCGCCACCGAGAAGCTGTGGCCCGAGCGGCTCGCCATGCTGGCGGACCGCTTCGAGTCGCTCGAGGACCTGGGCGACGCGCTCATCGCGTCCTGCTACATCCCCTTCTACCTGGCGCCGCGCGGCACGTCGCTCTTCCGCGGCGAGCACCACGTGGACGGCGGGCTGCTCACGCTCGTGCCCGAGCTGCCCGGCTACGTGCGCGTCTGCGCCTTCCCGGCCGCGGCGCTGCGCCGGCCCGACTACGACATTAGCCCGTCGCTCGACCCGCAGTTCCCCTACTCGGTCGTGCAGCTCGTGCGCTTTGCGCTCTTCCCGCCCGAGCCGCACGTGCTGGACGAGTTGTTCGAGCTAGGCGCCCGGTGCGCGCGGCTCTGGGCCGAGCAGCAGGCGCAAAAGGGCAGCGACGGCGCGTAGGCCGTCGCGATGGAGGTGAATGCACGCCCTCAGCCGCCTATTTATCATGTCTCCTCGTACTCTGGGATCGTACGGTACTAGGGTCCTGCTCCGTCGTCGACCGCCAACGCTCAGTCGGCTGCTCCGGCACGCTCGTCATCGGACGAGCTGCTGGACGACGACGACTGCGACGAGCTCGAGGAGCTCGACGAGGACGAGGACGAGCTCGACGAGCTCTCGTTGCCGTCGTCGTCGCTCGACGAGCTGCTCGAGCCCGAGGCGCTCGCCTTGGCGTCCGCCTCCAAGACGCTCGGCGGCACGCCCGTGGGCGTCATAGGGGTCGATTCTGCCTGTGGTTGTGGACTCCGAGAGCGGGCCGAGCTCCCTGGCTTCCTGGGTCTGGATGCGGTGGCACTTGCTGCTGCTGTCGATACGGCTGATGTGGCTGGCACTGGCTCATTGCGTGCGACCCCGTTCGTCTTGCTCATTGTATCCGCGGCCTTCTTCGCCGGCCGTCTGGGAGCCGGCTTCTTGCTGGGAGCTGCGCTCGTGCTAGCGCTCGCCCCACTGACAGCGCTGCTGCTACTGGCGGCCGCCGGGGATGGCGCTGCCGCCTCGGGCTTCTTCCGACTGCTGCGCTTCCTCGCCGGCGGGTCGCTGGAGCGGATGAACCCGCCCATGACGCCCGAGCGCGTCGCCTCGGCTGCTTTCGACAGCGCCTCCATCATCTTGAGCTTCTTCTCGGGCGACTGCGAGGCGTCCAGCGCGCTGTGAATGCAACGGCAGTGCAGTCGCCAGTTAGCGTCGTAACCCGTCGTACCCCCTTCCTTGCACGCTTGCTGCGTCAGTGCACGTACGCCTCCTCTTTCCTCCGCTTCTCGTCTTGTCGCCGCGCGCGCTCCGCCGTCCGGCGCGCCTGGGCCAGCTGCGTACGCTCCCAGTCGTCCATGGCCTTGTCCACGAGCGGGAATCGCTGCGGGTTAATCTGCGATGCCATGGCCGAACGTCAGTCCTCGTGCTGCGCGAGAGCCCACCCGCCGCCGATGTCGTCGCACGTACCAATAGGTTATTGCAATAAATATACTGCTCGGGGGCCGTGCCGAACGCGCAGCTGTCGGTGAACAGCGCCGGCAGCTTGGCCAGGTACGCGGGATACGGGTAGTCGACGACGCCCGTGGGCTCCTCCATCAGCGCGTCCACGAAGCCCTTGGCGCGCTCCTCCTGCGCGTCCGCGAACAGCACGGCCTCCACGTCGTCCTCGAACACGTCCGACGCCTCCGAGTAGTCGCTGTCTGCCATCTCGTCCCCCACGCCGCGCGCCAGCTCCTCGTCCTCCCGCCGCGCGCGCTCGAGCGCGGCGGACGCCTCAAGGGTGAGCTCTCCGTCTGCTTCCGTGTCTTCAGCGCTCGACTTGGCGCCCTTCTTCTCCGGCCGGCGCCTCGGCGTAGCCGCAGGTTTCCGTCGAGACGCTCCGCTCGCTGGCTTCTTGGCCGGAGCGCGCGCCTTGGTCGCTGCTGCCTTCTTGAGGCCGCCACCGGCCGCTTTGCTCTTCGCTGGCGCCTTGCGAGCCGGCGCCTTCTTCTTCTTCTTGACGGCGCTGGGCGGCTCCGGCTCGTCCGCCGGCTTCTTCTTCTTGGCAGCCGGCCGCGATCTGCTCCGTGACGGCCGGCCGCCGGCAGAAACGGCAGGAGGGGGGGACGAAGGGGGCGGGGGAGGGGACATGGGGGGCGGAGGGGGAGAGGAGGGCGGCGGGGGAGGCGGCGGCCGCCCCGAGAGCGCGCGCAACGCCTTGGAGCGCGCCAGCGGCGCGTCGTCGTCGTCATCGTCGTCGCTCGAGCCGCGCGCATGCAGGGCGGCGCCCTCGTGGCTGCTGTCGCTGTCGCTGTCGCTGTCGCTGCTGAAGCCCGATCCGCTGCTGGAGCTGCTGGAGCTGCTGCTGGAGCTGCTGGAGCTGCTCGTGAGCATGCCCACCGCCTCGAGCGGGGACAGCAGCGAGTCCATCGCCGTCCGCGGTCGCGTGCGGCTCGGAATGGCGTCCGATTCGGCTCGGAAAGAGGTCAAGGGGAGCGCCCGGACCTGAGCCAGCGTATGCGCCTTCTAGCAGCACTCAGAGCCGCGTCGACGCCGCGGAAACACGCGCGGAAGCGGCTCGTCTCGCGCCTGGCCAATCTCCCGCCGTGGACACTTCAGTCCCGAGCGTCGGGCCGTCGTTTTTTATACCGGTAGGTTTCGCTCGCCCCTCATTGCAATTAGTGTGGTGCACGTACATTGCTGTGGTACACGTAAGCAGCCGATGCATAAAGCTGTCTACAATGCTGGACGATACAGCACAAGGGCGACTGCAACGTCTTCTACCTACTTGTGCGGGTTCTCGTCGCTGCTGCTGCTACTATTGTAGTCGCTCAGGCCGAGCACGTGGTGGTTCTGGCGCGCCCACATCTCCGAGTACTTGCCCACGGGGTTGCGCAGCAGCTGCTCGTGCGTGCCGTGCTCCACCACGCGGCCCTTGTCGAACACAATGATCTCGTCCGCGTCCTGGATGGTCGACAGGCGGTGCGCAATGATGAGCGACGTGCGGTCCTGCCCGATCTCGCGGAACTCGCGCACGATCTCCGACTCGGTCTCCGAGTCCAGCGCGCTGGTCGCCTCGTCGAACAGCAGGATCGGCGCGTCCTTGAGCATGGCGCGCGCGATGGCCACGCGCTGCTTCTCGCCGCCCGAGAGCTTGAGCCCGCGCTCGCCCACCTGCGTCCGGTACCCGTCCGGGAAGCTCACGATCGACCGGTGGATCTGCGAGACGCGCGCCGCGTTCAGCACCTCCTCCTCCGTCGCGTCCAGGCGGCCGTAGTTGATGTTGTAAAAGATCGAGTCGTTGAACAGCACCGTGTCCTGCGGCACGATGGCGATCGCCTGGCGGAGATCGTCCAGGCTCAGCTCGCGGATGTCCTTGCCGTCAATCAGGATGGACCCGGCCTGCGCGTCGTAGAACCGGTAGAGCAGGCGCAGCACCGTCGACTTGCCGGACCCGCTGGTGCCCACGATGGCGACCCGCTTGCCCGCCTCGACCTTGAACGACGTGCCCTTGAGGATCGGGAACTCGGAGCGGTACCCGAACTCGACGTCGCGGAACTCGATCGACTTGGGCGCCCTGTCCGTCAGGCGCAGCGCGTTCTCCGGCTGCGAAATGTTGGGCGATACGCCGCCGAGCTTGAACATGGCCTCCATGTCCGTGACCGACTGGCGCACCTCGCGGTACAGACTGCCGATGAAGTTGAGCGGGATCGACAGCTGGAACAGCAGGCCGTTGACCAGCACCAGATCGCCGACAGAGAGCGTCCCGGCGGCGATGCCCTGGCTCGCCATGTACATGATGGCGGTCAGTCCGACGCTGAAGATGCCGGTCTGGCCCGCGTTGAGCAGCGACAGCGACGTCTGCGTCTTGAGCGCCGCCTTCTGGTACCCCTTGAGCGACTCGTCGTAGCGCGCGGCCTCGTGCCCTTCGTTGTTGAAGTACTTGACCGTCTCGTAGTTCATGAGCGAGTCAATGACCTTGGCGCCGGCCTCGTTCTCCAGCTTGTTCATCTCGCGGCGGATCTCGTCGCGCCACTGCGTGATGGCCACCGTGAAGGCCGTGTAGGCCGTCAGAGTCCCGATCGTGACGCCCGCGTACGACATGCCGTACGTCTGGGCCATGATGGAGGTCACGAGCCCGATCTCCAGGGCGGTCGGGACCACGCGGAACGCCATGGCGCGCAGCACAAAGTCGATGGAGCGGGAGCCGCGGTCGATGACGCGCGAGAGCGCGCCCGTCTGCCGCTCCAGGTGGAACTTGAGGTCCAAGTCGTGCAGGTGCTTGAACACGCGCACAGCCACCTTGCGGATGGTTTTCTGCGCGACCGTCGCGAACACGGCGTTCGAGAGCTCCGTGGACGCGCTGGCCGTGAAGCGCGCGATGCCGTAGCCGAGCACGAGCGCGAGCGGCGCCGTCACCTCGGGCGACTGCGCCAGCGCAGAGGTGGCCACGCCCATCGAGTCCACGAGCTCCTTGAAGATGAACGGCACCTGGATCGTGAGCGCCTTGGAGGCCACCACGAGGCCCGCCGAGAGGAGCACGCGCTGCTTGATCTCCTTGGCCTCCGCGGTCTGCTCCTTGGGCCAGAGGTGGCCCAGCAGGAACGCCAGGATCTGCTTGGACGTGTCCTCCGGCGGACCGCTTGCAGCCTTCGCTGCTGCCGCATGGAGCGCCACCGGCTGCTTGTCCTTCTCGCTGTCGCTGCTGCTGCTCGTCGCGAACGTCATGGCGCGGCCCAGCGCCGACTGCTGCGAGCGCGCAAAGCGGCTGACGCCGAAGCGGCTGCGCGGCTGGAGCGGCGCCGCCGCGAGCCTCACGCCGCGCAGCAGCACGCTCCGACCATGCAGCAGCGTCATCTCTCAGGAGTCGCGCCCGCGCGGACGGTGCTCTGAGCTTCTGGGAGTGAAGGAGCCTACGTGTCCCGTGGTCGCGCACAACTTGTGCGTCACAACCGCAATCGTGAAGTACGCGGGGTGGGTGTTTGTTGGTCGGGTCGGTGGGCAGAATTGGGTGATATGAGAGGTTGCGCGAATGTTGCGTAACGAATGACCGTACTGATTGCGTAGCCATTATGTGCGCTGTGATTGGTCGGGAAACTAGATAGAGTCCATGCTGATTGGTGGAAAACCGCGTGGTAACGAGCGGATCAAATCGCTTGCAGGAGAAACACATGTCACACATTCACATTCCACACCAATCAGAGTTGTTCGCGATGAAGCCTTCATTCTACACAGTCATTGCGGCGCTATTTCGGCGCGAATCTTGCGCTGCTCGTCCTTCATCTCGAGCGGGAAGACGCCCTCGGCTGCGAAGATGGCCTCGTCGTCGCTGCAGTGGGCGAGCGCGAGCATGTCGTCGCTGTGTGACTCGCCAATAGCGCTAGCGTTACAGAAGGGCGTGTCGTGAGCGAAGAACTCGCACGCGCCCGAGTCGATGCACTCGCGCAGCCATCCCGGGACGGACGTGATGGCCGTCGACTGGATGCTGAAGAACGCAAAGTCTTCGGTCACGCGGAGGCTCTCCGGGATGCGGCTCAGCAGCGGGTTCGCGTCTAAGTAGACATACATCCACGGGAGCTCCTGGTCTCCTAGATCGTCGGGGATGCTCGAGATGTTGTTGCCCACCAGCGACAAGTCCGTGAGCGCCATCCGCCCGACCGCGGGCGGAACCGATTGCAGTCCGCAGTGCTCGATGAACAGCATGGGCACGACGGGCCACTTGGCGTCCAAGTCGTCCGGAATCCCTGGACCGAGGTCGCACTTGACGAACTCGACGTCTTTGACGCTGGGCGATAGATCACTCGTCAACCCTTCCGGGATCCCATCCGCAAGCGTCGAGCGGACGATGAACAATGCGCTGAGACGCTCGAGGAACGGAGCCGAGATAGACGCGCTGCTCGACCACTCGACGACGGTCGAGTTGTAGATCTCAAGCTGCAGCAAGTTGGGGAACCTGCGGATGGACGGTGGCACGGCCAGCGAGGGGCAGTGCGTGATGATGAGCGAGTTGAGCGTGCGAGTGTCGAGGCTTGTGAGGATGGCGTCCATGTCCGCTGCGTCTCCGTCGATCCCGTACTCGTAGCAGCTGATTTCCAGCACGGAGCAGCCACAGTGCGTCGAGAACCACGGATGCATCTGCAGTCTGCAGCCGGGAACGCATTCGTTGACAGCGTCGAGCCAGAACCGAGACGCGGCAATGGACGTGGCCAGCACGAAGAGGCCGAGGAGCGGCATCAGGATATACACCGTCTTGGTCACGAGCCCCCGCCACGTCCACGACTGGCGCACTGTCACACGTGTCGTTGCTGTTTTCTCCTTGGACACGGGACTCGACGAGGATGGAGATGACGATAGCGTCCATGCTGGAGGGCCGGACGGGTGCGTTTGCGCGCTGTTCGCCTCCGGTGGCGCCTGAATGGGCACGATCGGCAGGATCTTGGCCAATGAAGACGCCGCCATCATGGTGTCCATGTCGTGCTGCAGCAGCACTTTGATATTGCGAAGCCCCGAGAGCATGTTGAGGTACGGCAGCGTGGTCGTGACGGCGTCAAGCCAGGAGGTCATGAAGAACTGGTCGCACTCGAGCATCCCCTTGATGATGGCCGTGTCCGAGTACGAGAACTCGTACGGAAGCTGGTAGTCGCTGCGCACGAAGAGCGTGAAGTACTGGGCGATGATCTTCCCCGGCAGGATGAACCCCCACGTGAAGTCGATCGTGAGGTCGACGGCCGTGCAGATGAAGCGGCGCCAGCCCACCTCCTTCTTGAGCGTCATGTGTACCAACATGTTGGCGATGGCGTTGAGGAAGATGAGCGCCGCGAAGACCTGGTTCACCCACACGCTGTTGATGCGCAGGCTCGAGCTGTGCGCCTGCACGGTCTGCGACGCGATCTCGGCCACTTCGCGCAGCAGCAGCACTTCGTCGAACCACCCGCCGCGCACGCCGATCGCTCGCGACAGTCCGTTGACGAGGCTCGAGCACGGGATCCACCGCTTCCACCTCGTCCACATTGAGATCCTGCTACTTTCGCACGGAGGATCGGCCACGGCCTTGACTTTGCCGAACGCCAGGTGTCGGTAGTAGAGCGTGTAGAAGACCATTTGCCACGCGCTGTAGATGTTCATGGCGCTGATCGCGCCGTAGAGCGTGACGACGATCTTATGGTCCTCTTGGGGCATCATCTGCAGCAGGTCGACGTAGTACGCCATCGACGGCCTCGACATGTAGTGGTAGAGGTACGCCAGCGCCAAGGCGTAGCCCGCGTTGAAGAGGTGCAGGAACAGCACGACGCTCCATCCGACCTGAACCGTCCGCCGGCTGAGACGCAGCGTGAGCTGCGCCACCGTGCGCGCCAAGGCGATCTCATCGACGATGGTCTTGGCTCGCGCGCGGATGCTTTGCTCCGCTTGGTTCGCGAGGTGGGAGAGCGGGTCCGGGCGGACCCTGCCGGTCATGGCTCGGTGATCGGAAGCAGTCTCTCGTCTTCCTGTGGTAGGGCATGGAGCGTATAGCTCGGATTAAGTGGCGACTATGAGCTTGAGACCATCATTGGGCAATGGAAACGCGTGATTCCGAGCCACTTTTGGCGGAGAAGACACCAAAATAGCCGTGTTGAAGGAGGAGATTGTTCCCCCAAGGCGCAGATCGCCCCTGCGATTGCTCGCGCGTGATGGAGTCTAAAGGCAGCGCCGTAGCCATCGCTATTTCGGTGTAAAGAGCTCCTCTACACGCGTTGCATCGCACTGAGCTGGTCAATTATCAGACAGACTAGACGCCACTGCTGGCAATCAAAGCGCACAGCGTCCTTCATGAGGAGCGATGCCATTTCTTTGGGGCACGGCGCCCTTCATGCGATGCCTTGCGCGCAATCGCAGGTCGACGTCCCATGTTGAAGGCACTCGCTCCATTGCTTGGCCCCTGGTGCCATCACTGCATTGCTCCTGCTGTGTGGATGCGAGCGGCGCTGTTGGATTCCTCCTCCCTCCTCACTTGTGTTTCTTCCCTTCGACAGGAACCTCCAGCCTCCACCAAGCCCGCCGTCATGCAGCTGACACGGAAGCTCATCGCGTTTGCTGGCGCTCTCTTCGCGTCGCTTCAAGCGCCGACGACCTGCTGCGAGCTGGAGGCGTCGCCCAAGTCGCTCAACGTCATGAGCTTCAACGTCCGCACGACCCTCGCGAACGACCCATGCGACTCTGGGTGCTGGGCGCTCCGCAAGGGGCGAGTGCAGCAGATGCTGGCCACGCACAAGCCTGACCTCATCGGCACGCAGGAAGGCGCGCCCGACCAGATCCTCTTTTTCCAGCAGGACCTCGGCTACAGCAGCGTCGGCGAGTGCGCGGGCGGCGAGTGCCAGTGGAACGAGCGCAACAGCATCTTCTACAAGCCGGCGCGGGTGGAGCTGCTCGCCTCCTCGACTGTCGCCTTGGTACGTGGCCGACGCGCGAACCGCGACTACCACCTCAAAGATGGGAAAGCTAACTGCCGTCAATGGGCGTGCTCTGTAGAGCGGAACCCCCGACGACCTCCGCAGCAACACGTGGAACCTCGAATACATGCGCGCGGCGGTGATCGCGCGGTTCCGAGACCGCGTCTCGGGGCGGACGCTGTGCATGCTCAACACGCACTTCGACATCAACCGCGGGCAGCTCGAGTCGTCCCAGCTCGTGGCACAGCTGCTGTCCACCACGTGTCAAAGCGACGACTCGGTCTTCGTGACGGGCGACCTCAACACGCTGCCTGACAGCAGCGCCGTCGGCTACTTGGTCGGCGCGACCCCCCTCCTCGGCCAGTACTCGCCAGTCCCCCTCTACGAGACGCTGCAGGCGGCGGGGGCGGGCGGGTCCACGTGGATCGGAGGCTCCTTCGGCAGCCAAGCGGTGGGGAAGAAGATCGACTACATTTTCAGCCGGCGCGACGGCTTCACCTGTCTCCAGAGCGGCAAGGTCATCACCGACACCTTTGGCGGCTTCTCGGCCTCCGACCACGCCGCTGTCCAGTCGACCTTCTGCCTCGGCACCGACTGCGCTGACTGCTTGTCGTGAACATTGGGGATGATACTGTAGCACACCGCGGTTGATTAGCCTGCATAGCGACCGCAGCACAATTGACACTTGGCAACACGGACTGCCACACACCTGGTGCGTCTGATTCGATCGACCACGCCACGCTATGGTATGCGTTCATGCGGTGATGGCACGATACAGGGCCCCCTCCCTACGTGAAGCAACAGTCCATCCAAACGATGATCATTGGCGACGCGAGTGGCAGCCAACCGACGCCCCTACTGAAGGTCGACTACCGTCCATGCATCCCGTACATGGTCGTTGGAGTATGGAAAGTCCTGGAAGGACACGCCGTGTCTCGAAAGAACGCGCCGGGTCTCGAAAGAACGCGCCGGGTCTCGGAAGAACGCGCCGGGTCTCGGAAGAGCTCATCACGTCCCGTGCGTTCTCTTGGGTGCTCCAACGCCAAGCTCTTTCGACGTTTGCCCCGATCAGCGCAAGGGAGACTGTGTCTACGTACACTGCCGAAGCTGGAACGTCAATGCTGATGGCCGCGCTCAAGTCCACCGCCGCTTCAGCCGTCCTTGCGGCGGCAGCGTTGGCGTGCTCGGTCCGTGCTGGCGGCCCGGGCTGTCTCCTCAAGGTCATGAGCCTGAATCTGCGCACGTCGCTGGCGAACGACCCGTGCCCGAGCGGCTGCTGGGCGGAGCGCAAGGACCGCGTGCGTCGGATGCTCCAAGAGTACGACCCGGACCTTATTGGCACCCAGGAAGGCGCGCCCGACCAGATTGCGTTCTTCCAGAACGAGCTCGGCTACGACAGCATCGGAGAGTGCGCCGGGGAGTGCAAGTACAATGAGCGCAACAGCATCTTCTACCTCTCCGATCGGTGGGGACTGCTAGACAGCAAGACGTTTGCCCTCGTATGGCCCCTCGTGTGTGTGGATCACTCCGTCAGGTGCTCGCTCAATAGGTTACTAACTGCTGTGGATGTGTGCGCGCACCAGAGTGACACGCCCGACGTGGTTCCGTCCAACACGTGGGGGCTCCAGTACTTGCGCGCCGCGGTGCTTGGTCGGCTCTTGGACTTTGAGTCGGGCCAGGTCGTGTGTATGCTCAACACGCACTACGACGTCGCCCGCGGCCAGATCCAGTCGTCCGTGCTCGTGACGACGCTCCTCTACAACTTCTGCGAAGACGGCGACGTTGTGTTCATGACTGGCGACCTAAACGCACTACCCGAGAGCCCAGCCATTCGCTACCTGGTCGCGGAGGGCTCCGTCGACGGGAAGGGGACGCCGCTCCCGCTCTACGACACGGTAACGGCTGCCGGCGCGGACGGAGGGACCTGGATCGGCGGTTCGTTCAATGGCACCATCACCGGCGGCAAGATCGACTACATCTTCGCTCCGGTCTTCGGCCAAGCGTGCCTCCAGGGCGCCAGTGTCGTCAACGACACGTACGGCGGCTACTCGGTCTCGGACCACGCTGCAGTGCAGTCCACTTTTTGCCTCGGGCCGAGCTGCACCGGTTGCATCACGGATGGCGAATGAGTCGGGCTGAAGCACCACTTCAGCGTCCAAATTAGCGCTAAAAGCGTGAATTTATCGTATTGATCCGCGGTTCGCCAAAGTGTAAAACGATGGAGCTGCGCGACGCCAAGGCGCAGGTGCTCGTGCTGGCGCTCGTCTGCTTCTGCTGCCCGGGGCTCTTCAACGCGCTCTCGTCCATCGCCAGCGGGCTGGCCGAGCCCTCCGTCGCCTACGCGGGCAACGCCGTCGTCTGCGCGAGCTTCGCGAGCTCGAGCCTGCTCGCGTCGTCGCTCCTGGCTCGAGCGGCGATCGGCGTGCGCTCGGCGCTCGTGCTCGGCACGCTCGGCTACGTCGTGTACTCGTGCTCACTAAGCAGCCTGAACCGGGAGGGCGCGCCGTCTCGGCTCGTGCTGCGGCTGTTCTACGCGGCGTGCGCGGCGCTGGGGCTCTCGGCGGGCTTTCTGTGGGCGGCGCAGGGGCTCATGGTCATGAGCTACGCGACCAAGCAGACGCAGGGGCAGCTCCTCAGCCGGTTCTGGGCCATCTTCAACCTCGGGGCGGTCGTCGGGGGCCTCGCCAGCTTCCTCGCGAACGTCAACGGCGCGGAAGGCGCGCCCAATCGGTCCTCCCCAGCCATGTACGCCGTGTTCCTCGCCCTCATGTGCGCCGGCTCCGTCCTCGCAGGCTGCTGCATTCTCCCGCCAGACCAAGTGGTCAAGGCGGACGGGACGTCTGTCCACGCTGCTGGTCTTGCTGATACTGCTGCGGCCTCAACGGAGACCGGGGCTGCGTCTCAGATACTCCGGGGCGGACGTGTTGGAGGCCACTCGCTCGTGGCCGGAAGGATCGCCGCCGTGGCGTGTCTGCTGCCGCTGTTCGCCTACAGCAACTGGTTCTACACGTACCACTCGCTCTTCAACGTGTCCATGTTCAACGCGCGCACGAGCGGCCTCAGCTGCGCCTGCTACTGGCTCGCGCAGATGGCGGCGGCGTCCGTTTCCGGCGCGAGTCTGGATCGCCATGTCAAGCGGCTGGACGCTGCGAGCCAAGATCTCGGGAGCGAGCAGTCGGATTCGACCGACGCAGGTGCTGCCAAGGGCGAATCGATCCACTTGCATCACCACCACGTCCGCATCATCGCTACCCGCTCGTTGTCCCAGCTGGCCGTGCTCGCGAACGGCATGTGGGCCATCGGGTGGTACTTCCAGGCGTCGACTCCTCGCCTGGCGTACGGGAGCCTCGAGCGGCTGGACGTGGTAGCAGATTTCCAAGCCTACATCCCTCCGTTCCTCCTGTATATGCTCTACGGGTGGCACGACGCGCAGTGCCAAGTGTGGATATACTGGTACTTGGGCAGCATGGTGGACCGGGACCCAGCCTTCTGCGCTCGGCTGACCGGCATCTACAAGTGCGTGCAGGCCGTCAGCGCCTCTGCTTCGTGGTTTCTCGGCGCCACGGAGGTCGATGCGCTGATTCAGCTCGAGATCAACTGGGGCCTTTGCAACGTGGCCCTTGTCGGCGCGTGGCTGTCAATTGGAGCGCTCGCTCGCGTCCTCGTCGCCGCCAAGCGCCAACAAGCCGATGCGATCGGCGAGTTGCTGCCGCTCGTGAGCCAGATCGATAGGTGAGCTTGTCTCGCTCCGAGTCCATATTGATTTGAGTTGCTGACACTTCATCTCGTCACGAACTGCGTTACGAAGACACACAGCGAACGTTCGTTCACCGACCACGTCAAGCTAATTATACGGACGCAGCTGCTGGGGGTCGCGTCCACGTGTGAAGGCGCTAAATATACTCCCGTCGCCATGGCCGTGAGCTACAGTTCGTTCATCTCTGGACCCGAAGAGCGATCGCCAAAGCCGCACACGAGCGCAGCACCTTGCAGAGTGCTCTGCAAATGGTGTGGCGACTCTAGCTCTAGGCTCCCTTCCGTCCACTGGGGGTCAGCATGCGAGCCAGCACGAGCGGCACGGCGTCTGGCCGAGGGGACAGCGGTCGACCGTCGTCTCAAAATGGCCGCGACCAACTCGTAGTGGAGGCGCAGGACATGCCGCTCGCGGGCAAAATCCTCCACGTGCGCGTGTATCACGTGACGGTGGGCACCCCAAGCTCCAGTCCGCTGGTAGGGGCGCTCTCCCCGGTACGCGGAACCACTCCAGACGTTGGCGCGACGTCCCAATCCCTCGGCTTCCGCGTGCTGGCTATCGACGAGCTGGACAATGAGTTCTCGCTCTTTGTGTCTCGTCAGAAGGCCGAGTTCCTGTCCCGCCCGCAGTCTCCGGCCGTGCTGGCGCCTTCCGGAAGCACGGCGGTGACTGCCGCACCGACTCTGGAGGTGATCGCCAACAGCATCATCGACCACTTGGACATTATCGGCAACCGCAACCGGGACATTGGCAAACTCACCTGTCGAGAGCCAGAGGTGCACGTCGCCAAGCGCACGCGGGCCATGCCAGCGAAAGACGCCGCGTCCAAGCAGAAGAACCCGCACCTGTTGGCCAAGAACGACCAGCGAGCCGCGCGAGCCCAGAAGAGAGTGCTGCGCACCATGGAAGCGATCGCGACTGCGAAACAGCAAGACAGCGGAGCAGCTCATGAGCACGAGGTGTTGAGCCCGCGGTCTCGACGCTCACGGAAGAGCAGCGACGATAGCTTGCTGCACCGCATGGCGTTCTCGAACGACAAGCCCGTGTGGAGGTCGGATCTGGAGACGAGTTACGAGGAGCAGCACAGCAAGCTCAGCGACCCGAACGCGGCTTCAGAAGCCTCTTTGCCTATGAAAGCAGTCCCCACGAGCGCTACACTGTTGGGCTCTAGTAGCAGCGCCACGGTCGTGGCTACCTCGAGCGCTCCTCGCCGCGTCATCCCAGAGCGCAAGCACAAGCACAAAGACTTGTACGCGCGGCGCGAGAAGGAGCGCAAGCAGCGGCTGCTCGTGACGCGCGCCAAGTCTTCGTCCAACCTCCAGGAAACCGAGTCGACGATGGCGTCGTCACCTTCTGTAGCAGCGCTCGTGGTGCTAGAGAGGCCAGGAAAAGTCGAGGAGCCGCCGAAGCCACTGCCCGACCCGCACACCGTTCGTGCGCGCTTCAACGCCGCCGTCCGAACTGCGTACGCCGTCCGCACGTTCCTAGGCGTCAAGACGCCTCCGGAGAACGAGCAGTTCCTACGACGGCGCACGGTTGACCACAACGACCGGCGTGTGCTGGGAGGCAGCGACTTTAACGCTTTCCCTGGTATGGGCGTCGAGATCACACACGAGCGGCCCTTGTCCCGGGGAGAGATTGACGAAGATGACCCGCTGCTCCAAGAGAAGCTGCGCATCTTGACACAAGCGGCGCGGCGCAGCTCGTTCGTGCGGGACAAAGACGGAAACCTTGTACGCCGGTCGGCAAGCAGTCGCGGCGGCTCCCGCAGAAATGTGGGCGCCGAGTTGCTGACTCCTTTGGTGGCGTCGGCATCCGCTCCTGCTCTCGGTGCCACCGATGACTCGGACGTTGTCAAGGACGCCGATGAAGTCCAGGAGGCAATTCGTGATGCAAATGACGATCGAGTTGCAGCGAAGGAGGAGGAGGAGGAGGAG
>JAADXZ010000301.1:0-27375 GCA_023338055.1 Phytopythium mirpurense | reverse complement strand
TGCGGAAGCCCGTCGTCCGTGGGGTCGCCATGGGCGTGAGCACCTCGACGAACGAGTGCTCCCCGACGCGAGGCGTGCCGTCCGCCCATAGGCGCGACGAGAGGCGAGACAGCGACCGCCGCGAGTCCTCGCGACTGGCACTCGGTGTCGCCATGGTAGGTCGGGTTGGGGTCGGTTGCACTTGTAAATATCGCGGTCGGCGGCGAAAGAAGAAGGAAGGCTCGAGCGCTTGACGGAGGCGGAGCGAATCGCGGAATGACCGACAGACTGCGCAACTACCGACGCGGGGGGGGCGCTTCTCACGCCTCACGAGTCGGCGGACCCCTTTAACCGGTTGGCGCACGCATCCAGAGGTGAGGAGGAGCCGCGTCCGCTCCCGCGAGCTGCTGAATCATGGAATCATGCGCTTCAGTATGCCGGTACATACAGATACAGCACTGTTGAGGGGATGGCGGGCGGTCGGCTGAATGTGAGGGAAGAGGCGGCTGGTGCCGGTACGACCCGTCCCATGCACTTTGACTTGGCATCAGTATGTCGGCGGTGGCGCCTTCGGACCGACGACTGCCAACAGGGCTCGTGCCCTACGTCCAGGTGGGACACGCCAGAGATGCATTTCATACAAGCCTGCGCTCGGAGGCCACTGGTTGCCAGCGGCTTTGGCTGTGATGGTGGGTGGCGCGTGGCCGGAATGGGTCGGCACGACGTCAGAAGCCGTGGGAAAATGCAGAGAAACACGGACGGCTTCACCACCTGAATCGTATCGTAAAGACGCGTGGAGCGCGTACCGACATTAGCCTCCCGCGGTGGCGGCGTGGGAGGGCGATTACGAGCCAACAGGAGCGCGCATAGTCATCACAAGTGCAATTCGTTCATCGCCGGAGCCAACAAGCCTAGTTGGGCCCTAACACTTTAGCGAGTGCGACATCCCAAGGGCTGTGCTCAAGCCGGTCGACAGCGGCGCTTCACTTGGTGTCTGTATGTCGAATTTAGGATAACTCACTCGTCACGCCACGTGCCAACAACCGCGCTCTCCGATGACTCTTTCGGTCTGGTGGGCGCGATTGGCTGGCGCTGGGCGAGCGAACCCTAAACTGAAACGGACGTTCGGGTTCAAGTTGGGCCAGATCGCGTTCCGGTCCTTTGCCCTGTCCTGCTTGAGGCTCCGGATGAGTGACCCTTAGGGAGCTGACCCCGTCGACACTGGAGTGTACAGTACACTGTACCGGCATTCGTTGGATGCACGTGGCTGGTCCTGGCTCTGGAGACGCGCTTCCCATTGTCGCACTGGCAGTATCGTGGCTGATGTTGACCTGCTTGCAGGCGAGGGTACCTGGTCTGAGCGTGGCAATTGCGCCACCAGTTGCAATGGCGCCATCGTCTTGGTCCAGTCTGGACTGTTGACGTTGAAATCGTTGCCTCAGTCTTGCTGCATCCTGTCGTCCATCCTGTTGGCACCGGGGAATAGTGAAGGCCAGCGAGTCAACGACCAGCTACCCAGACCAGACCAGGTATACTACGGACATCTCTCTCTCTTCGAGGGAAACCGGACGAACCTCTGCGTTAAACGGCGCAGCTCGTTCTTCGCCTCCTCTTTCGCGGTCCGCTCATCGCGACAGCAGTTTTTTAGAGTCCTCAGGCCTCTACAACAAAGCCACGATCGACAGAGAGCTTGTGAGATACCGTCGTGGTCATTGCATACAGTAGGCAGGCGTGCGTGCGTGCGTGTGTGTGGAAGCGAGCGCTGTACCGATATGCCTTCTCCAACGCAGAGTCCTTGTTCGCGAGCTCAGCCTTGTCATCTGTCGAGCGGTCAGCCCCGCCGTGTTGTACAGTGCGCTACAGTAGATCCACATTGCCACACGAACCTTCTATCTGGCGACGAGCGCGTTTGAGCTCGCTCTCCAGGGCCTTGATTGCCGCTTTCGCTTCCTGAGACCGATATAGAGCATCGTCAGCCATCCTCCTGCAGCCCGACGCAGCAACAGCGACAGAACCAACTTGCATCGAGCGATCCTGCCAGCTTGAGTGCGCTCGCTTCTGCTTTATCTCGCTGATCCTTCTCGCCCTCGCACTCCGCACGCAGTCGTGACATGGTCTGCTTCGCCTGCCGGAGCTCAATGTCGATCCGTCGACGCTGCTGCGTCGCTCGCTGCTCGCTGGCCTCCCAACAGTCCTGAAATGGGCCAGCAGCATGACACTTGGTATCGAAAACGCCTACTATCCAAAGAGTCGCTTGCTGCTGCAGCCGCGAGCGTACCTGCTTGGATCCCCAATCGCGCTGCTCCTTCAGTAGCTGCTGCTGCATCTTCTCGCAGTCGACAGCAGCTGCCTGCCTCGTCATGACCTCAACCTGCTCACGGACGGTTCAAGTGTTACGCGTTGAATAACACCCAGACACTGCAGAGCGTTACCTGGACTTCGTCTCGCAATGCCAAGACCTCGCCTTTCGCCTCTTCAACGGCTTGGCTCGCTCGTGCCAGTCTAATAGCGAGCGCAAAGCACGCACACATCGTTCGATTGTCCGATATCCACGTTGTAGCCAACATTGA
Source organism: Phytopythium mirpurense (assembly GCA_023338055.1). Lineage (NCBI taxonomy): Eukaryota > Oomycota > Peronosporomycetes > Pythiales > Pythiaceae > Phytopythium > Phytopythium mirpurense. The sequence goes on along the minus strand of JAADXZ010000301.1, from coordinate 24,826 downwards.
CACGCAAACGTACTCTTTCGCTGTCTCCCGCAGCTCCCACATCGTTTCCTGCGCTTCCGAGCGAGTTGTCTCTAGGTCACTCTCCAGCCGAGCAATCTCGCGCTCTTGAACTCCCTACGCGAGGCCGTAGACAAGGAAGGATCGCGACGTAAGTCTACCTTGGCTTCCTATCATACGCTCTTGCCGTGCTCGCACCAGTCTGTTGACCAGCTCAGTATTCTGCGAACACAAAATAGCATTTCAATCCGCGTCAGGCGTTTGATAGCGGTCTTCCGTGCCAGAATCGGAGCTCGCGTACCTCAACGTGCAGCTCTTGTGCGTATCGGACGGCTTGCTCCAGGTCCCGGGAGATGGCGTGCAGACGACTCTCTTGCTGCTTTTGCACCTCTTCCATGCCTCGGATAAGCTCCGCTTGATCTTTCTTTGCTTGCTCGCTCGCCTTCCACTTGTCTTCTTTCTCACTGGCCCAGCAAGAAGCAACGGATGTTATAGGCGGCGTTGTGAATCAGCCACGCGGATTCATTCCCTCAATACTCGCACCTGATCCACTTCAAGAGCGCCTTGTACTCGTCGTCAGCCCTCGACAATCGCATCTCCAGCAGTTGGACGTGCGACTGCAGTAGAAGCGGAGCACCCGCCACGAACTGTCAGATAGGTGACGCAGGCCACACCACGCCATCTCGATCTCGCATCGTACGCCCAGGTCCTGATTGTGACTCTCTTGTTGGAGTAGATCGCTCGCGGCCTTGTTGTACCTGGCAGACTGCTGATGGATTGCCAACTCCGCTGTCTCGTTGCATTCATCGATCCTGCTCTTCAACTGCACCGCAACGCACGCCCCACCGGATTAGCCAGCTTTCATAAGAGAACTCGACTACCGAGCCGAGAACAGTCCTATGCATACGTCTCTGGCATAACCCGCGACCGCCACGAGTTTCTCGACAAGCGCTTGTTTGCCAATGCTCTGGAGAGACTCGGCCACATCTCCATACTCGACGCTCTGGAGAAGCTGGCGGACCACGAGCGCAGGATTGGCCACCGTAACCGCTGCCGTCTTGCCGCACTTGTCGGCTCGAACACGGGCCGTGGGCTTCGCCTTGGCTAGCTGCTGGCCACCGGCGCCATTCTCCTTTTCGTTGTCGCCGCTATCCTTGAGCCGTAGCCGCTGCCGCCGCTGTGCGAGCCTATTGCGATCCATTCAGATCCGCCGTAGTGGCGGCTGAGCAGCGTATTTGATCTTGAAAGGGTGCAGTACCCTTTCACCAAAAACGTAACCCCATTTTGAAATCACGACTACAAAATATTACTATTTATGGTGCCTTTCTATTTCGGAAACAAATAATGAGAGCAAACCATGTTTAACCTTGAAAACAATTATTGTATAGTTTTTTGAAAAATTACGATTGTGAAAAACTACACTGGAGAAGTATTTACATGTCTACATACGAAAATAATATTGCAATACTGTATAGCAATGAAAGTGGGGAAGCAAAACCTTACGCAAAACAATATTACATAATTGTTTCTCTTTGTTTACACCGTGATTTGTCTATAATCGTAAGCACACTGAAAATGCCAAGTTAAGTTCACAATTTAACCCTACACCTATAAATTATACCAAATTTTGATTTTTATACAGTAATCTGCCCGAGTATGCAACGGGCGACTTTCTATCCCCCCTCTCATCTAATGACGTATGGCGACGAAGGCAATATTTGCGAGGTACTGATCTAAATTTTGTATTTACGTCAAGAGAAATCCAATTCATGAGCAGTTTCAACAACTGACCAGTCATTGTCTTGTGTTGAATCAGTACTTTTGTATATTCTCAAAGCCCTGCTCATCTTATGCTGTTTGCCTCTTTTATTAATACCGCGCGTTGCATACTCGGGCAGATAACTGTACTCGGAGTAAATGCAAGTTACTTTGAAAAAAGAGCTTTTCAAGAAACTGAGCTTTATATTGACTTTTGTACGCGGTGATTTGTTAATGTCGCTAAGGTTTTATTTCGTTCCTAAAGGTTCACATGAAATATATTATTAACATTCCTAAAGGTTTTTTCACACCCTGCAAAACGTGGTCATGAAAGTTTCAAAAATTCAACCTCATATTGGCGACTTCTTTCATCGAAAAAGAAAATATCCGTTTGTTCGTACTTGAATGGATTGGAATGGAGAGAATCGGTAGTTTGTAACGCTGAACCGGGAAGGTTTTTAGTCGTCAGGGTAACAAAGTATGACAATACACCGATCACCACAAAAAAGAGAATCAGTAGTTTGCATCAAGCTTGGAACGAGCCCACGTTCCGCAGAACCCAAGAATCTGAGAAAGCGGGTTCGCTCTCGTTACTCCATTGACTTTCAACCACAAAATCTGATAAATCGGGCTCATTTACTTAAGTTCGAGAACTTCAGAACCACCAGCCCAATTCAATGTGGCAGGCTCGGTCCCGCACCACATCGTAACTAAATGCGAGTTTTGGGCTCGTTTGGGTTCACATTTCTAGTGCTTGATTGGTAGAAACCCTTCATTTACTCGAGAAAAAAGTCTCCGAGGCGATCTTTGCTTCGCATTTTCAATTACCACGAGCGTGGCCGCAAGCTTTCCTGTAGTTGCGGACGTTTGTAGCCGAGTTTGGGGCGGCAGCACGCTGCAATAGGTCGCAGGAGCGACCGCAATCAGGACAGGGATTTGTCCTTGGCCCTCGCGTGCGATAGCTCTTGTGGGTTTCTTCGTTCCTTCTGCGCTGGATCTTGCGTAATTTACGAAGCAATAATATATATCGGCTCTCATTCTTACCAATGAATAACAATGATGATTTTGACGAATCATGTGAGCGACTAAACGAGCCCGGTTCAAAAAAGTGAAATTTGTAGCTTTGTCACTCGGGCTCACTTCGGGCCAGGGTTCGGACTTAGAACCATTTTAACCTCACGAACCGGGTTCATGAGGTTAAAGTGGTTCTGAGTTTGAACCACCGAATCGGGTTCACTTGGGATTCGTTCAATGGTTGGTTTGCATGAAACTCAGGCGTCTGATTCATGGCTGGAATATGGTAGGGTAGGGTAGAATAGGATTTGGCTTCAAAATATTATCGTACCCGATTCAGATAATCCCTAGTTCCTCCTTTACTGCGGGCCAATGGGGATCGTCAAATCTGTCCTTTCTAGTGTAGAGAATTTGATTTTCAAGAACCAGAATTTATTTTGATCTTAGTATTCATGTTTCTTGATAATCAAGCGTGACAGAATAAACTATTTTTTGAAATTGGGAAAGTTATTCGATTCCAAAAGGTTCACAGAAATCAATTCATTTATAGGGTTGTCTCCCTTCTCGTACTTGAATGAAGAGAAACGGTAGATTGGATGAAACGCAAGCCAAATGGCGGACGCAGTGTGACGCGCACGCATCACAAGTGGCACGTCATGATTTGCATCTGAATCTTCTCAGACTCAGACGACCGGCGCAACTCAAGGAACAGGAGTCTTGTTCACGTAAAATAGCCGCCGCCAGTTCAAGTTGCTCGCCGCTGTGCTGCGCTTGCGCTTCACGTCCCGCAGTCGCGCATTCGCCCGCCCTTCGCCTCGGACCACCGTAGACTCCTTCTCCTTCCCCCTCTATCCCTCCGCTAGCCTCCCGACCAGCCAGCATGGACGCCAAGGCCGCTCCGTCGCTCGACGCCGTCATCAAGGTCGCCTTCTGCCTCGAGGGCCGCGACAAGCTCACCAAGGTACGTGGCGACGGCGCTCCATTGAACGGAGGACTGGCCGACTCAAGGACCGGCTGACGAACTGGCCGCCGCTGCTTTAGCTGCTGCAATACGGGAGCCGCGGGCTGGCGTACTACGTGCTGTCGGCGGACCCCAAGAGCGACGTGGGCCAGCGGCTGAGCGCGCTGTACAAGACGACGCAGACGTCGCGCAAGGCCTTCCGGCTCGGCAAGAGCGCCACGTACTACAAGAAGCTGCTGGCGCTCGCGGACGACAAGACGCTCTCTGCCTGGCAAAAGTACCTGCAGCTGGTGCAGAACGTCGGCATGTTCGGCTTCTTCATCTACGACAACATGGCGTTCGCCGGCAAGGCCAAGCTGCTCCCGCTGGACGCCGACGAGGCCGCCAAGCGCGGCGGCGTGCTCTGGTTCGCCGCCAATATCTGCGGCTTCCTGCTCGCCGTCAACAACCTCAACGCGGTACGTTTGTGTGTGTCTCTCTTTCTCTTCTATCTCGATCTCTATGCGCGTGGTCACCTTCACGCCTACTGACGACGCCCTCGTCCTTTGCTGGCTCCGTGCGACCTCACCGGACCGCAGGACATGGAGAAGGAGAAGGCGGTGCGCCAGATCATGGCGTCCGAGGAGGACCCGGCGCGCGTCCAGGCGCTGCAGCAGCAGCTGGACGCGCTGCAGAGCGGCCGCGTCAAGAAGTTCCTGGCCGTGCTCAAGGTCACGTGCGACCTGGTCGTGTCGTCCAACACGGCCGGCGTGCGGCTCGCGGAGCGCATCACGGGTGCCAAGCTGCACGACGGCATCATCGGGCCCGTCGGCTGCGTCTCGGCGCTCACGGTGCTCTACAACACGTGGCCCAGCGCGCCCAAGGCCAAGCCGGCCATCGAGGCCGCCAAGTGATGGCGAGGGATGATGGCGAGGCGAGGACGCAGCCGCGGCCAGAGGACCGCTCCGGACACGAGCCGCGTCCGCTGCATGTTGTTGTCGAATTGGATAGATCCAGAGAGCGGCGAGCCAACTAGCTGCATGGGCAATCGAATGAAAAAAGCTGCGGTCGCGTCGATCGCTGTGTTTGGTCCAGCCCAGCGCCTCGAACGGGCGCGACCTGTCGGTACATGAGAGAGCGGTCGAGGAGACAGAGCGACGGTCTCCTTCAATGCGCCTCTTGCTCCTGCTGTGCTGACTGTTGGAGCCTCCCTCCGCCGTCTCGCAAAGCGTCCACAGCGCCAGCTCAGCCTCCTAGTGGAGCCAACGCGGCATGGCAGCGGTGCTGACGCAGGCGCCAGCGCCGGCGACCGACTCGAAGCCGAGCGTTGACGCCGACGCGGACGTCAAGGATGCGGCTCAAGAGCAGGACAAGGCGGAGGAGCGAGAGGAGGAAGTGGAGGAGGAGGAGGAGGAGGAAGAGGAGGTTGTCGCGGTCGGGTCCGTGGCTCACGTCGTGCAGCGCGCGTTCCGATCCTTCTTCCCTCCAGCTCCCGCCACGCGCACGGAGACTGCGGCCAGCAGCGAGTCGGCGGCGACGGAGGAGAGCTCGCCTCTCGCTGCGGACGCCCAGCAGCAAGAGATGTCATCGGCAGCTCCGTCGACCGATCCAGTCGACGGAGCAGAAGCCGCAGCGTCCGACTCGCTGGCGCACCAGTCTGCGCCTTCCGACGACGACGCTCCGCTGGCGCCAGACCCGGCGTCCAATCCGTTCGTGCTGCTCGGGATCGAGCGCAAGCGCGCCATCAAGGCGGAGCTGCGCGGCGAGCGCCAGAGCGCCAATCGCCTGCTCGCCTTCCTGGAGGAGCGCCACGCGGACGCCAGGCGCGCGGAAGACGCGACCGAGGCGCAGCTGCGACGTCAGGGACTCGTCATGAAAGAGCAGATCCCGCTCGGCCCGTCGCCGCTGCGGATCGACGCGCACGAGGTGGCCGCGCCCGCGTTCGGCGCCTTCTCGTCGCACCTGCTGCACGCCAAGGCGATCGTCGCCGACTACCACAGGCAGCGGCTCGAGCGCAGCGGCAACGCGCCGTCAGCGACGCGACCACGAGCGGATGGAGCCCTGGCTGGCGTCGAGGTCGGTGACGGCGAGCGGACGCGCGGGTACTTGGACTCGACGCACTCGGCAGAGATCCGCACGGACGCGACGCTCGCGCTGCACAAGCGGCGCATCGCCGGCGTCAAGACGTTCCACGCCTCGAGCAGCTTCGCGAGCTGCAGTTTAGGCCCAGGGCCCGACGGCAGCCTCGGAGCGCCGGCAGCATGTGAGGCGAGGTCCCCAACGCGACAGCAGAGCAGCTCGCCGACGCAGCAGCCACGCACCAGCAAACGCGCCGAGCCGGTGGCCATGCGGGCGGCGGACAAGCGCGCCAACATGGCCGTCCTGCACCGCATGCAGACCAAGCTCGACTTCCTCCGGAACCCGCGGTACGCCGACAAAGCCGACAAAGCCGACGGCAGCGGCGACGACCCGCACAGCTTCTCCGTCGACCCGCCGCCGCCCGTGGGCTTCACCGCCTACGACATCGGCGGCGTCTACGAGCAGACGCTGCTGGTGCGCAACCGCTCGGCGCTCAGCCGCCGCCTGCGCGTCCTCCCGCCGGCGACGCTCTTCTTCTCGATCGCCGAGGTCGTCTTCCCCGACCCGAGCGGGCTGGTCGCCCCAGGGATGCACGTGCTGGTGCGTCTGCGCTTCGCCCCGGACTCGCGCGCCGACTACCGCGACGTGCTGACCGTCCAGTACGAGTCGGTGGCGGACAGAGGCGGCGGCGGCGGCACGTTCCGGGAGCTGGCGGTGCCTCTCGCGGCCCATCGCGAGCCCCCCGAGCTGTCTATCCCGCTGGTCCTGCGCGCGCGCAACACGCTCGTCGGCGACGCGTCGCGTACGGAAATCCCGTGCAAGAACTCGGGCGGTGCGGGCATGTTCTGGCTCATGACGGAGCGCGAGTGGACGCGCTTCGAGGCTGAGACCGCGTTCCGAGGCTCCGATGGAGACGCGAGTGGCTCCAGCGCGGCGTCCGACTCGTCTGCCGCGGCGTTGGCCGCCTCCCAACTGGCCGCGAGCGGCGGCAGCATTGGCACGCCGGGGCGGCTTCGCTTGGGCCCGTTCCGACTGTCGCCGACGCGCTTGGAGCTCCGCACGGGCGAGGTGGCGACGCTCGCGCTCGACTACACGCCCAGCAGCGTCGGCGAGCACCGCGAGCGGATCGTCATGGTGTGCGACAACTGCCTCGTGCGCGTGTTCCAGCTCGTGGGGCGCGGCTGCCAGGTCGAGCTGGCCGTCACGGGCGTCAATGCGGCGCCCATCGACCGCAGCATCGCGTCCATGGGCGCGCTCGACACGCTCTTCTTCCCGCCCGACGTGCTCGTGGACTCGTCGGCGCGGCAGACCGTCACGGTCGCCAACGACACGCCCATCGACGTGCCGTATTCGTGGACCATCGCGCCGTCCGACCGCTCGCAACAGGTAGAGGAGCCGCCGTTCCGGGTGGAGCCCGCGTGCGGCGTGCTCCCCAAGTCGTCGTCGCTCGAGTTCGCGGTCGTCTTCTCGCCCACTCGGCCTCGCCGCGACGCCCGCTTCACCGCCGCGCTGATGGCGCGAGACGTGCCGGCGTGCAGCCTGCCGGGCCCGAAGCAGGCCCCGCTGCTCGCGGCCGCGGTCAAGTACAACCGCCAATGCCAAGCTGACGGCGACAGCGGGCAGGCCCCGCGGTGCGAGCCCGCGGTCCAAGCCCTCGCGATCGCCTTGAGCGGCGGCTCGAGGCTCGGTGCGTTCGCCATTGAGCCCGCTGTCTGGAACTTCGCCGAGCAGCTGCACAAGGACAGGGTCCACGTCGCTCACGTGACGCTGCGCAACGAGTCCGCCGCGCCGGTGCGATTCGAGTGGGAGCCTGACGCCTGGCGGCGGCGATGCAGGACGTCGCCGTCGTCACCGCCGCCGCTCACGCTGTCCGTCTCACCGACAGCCGGCACGCTGGCCGCCAACTCGTGCCAGCGCGTCGCCATCGAGCTCACGCCGCACTGCGTCGGCCCCTTCTCCGTCGCCATCCCGTGCGCCATCCCGTGCACAGACCACAGAGGAGGTGGAGACGCCGACAGCGCCTTCAGTCGGCCGCTGCTGCTCGTGGGCGACGTCGCGCGCGCGCAGGTGCGCGTGTTGTCGCGCGAGGTCGACTTCGGGCTCGTGCTCGCTGGCGGCAGCGCCGAGGCAGCGATCGAGATCTGCAATACGTCCCCGAGCGCGGTGGCCGACTGGAAGTTCGTGCACCTCGTCGAGGCGGGCGACACGCCGCGGCCGCTGCCCAAGAGCCTTCCGCACAGCGCGTCCAAGGAGTCGGTCGCCTCGCGCCAATCCGTCGCCACGACGGCGGGCAACGAGACGGACCGCAGCGGCGTCAGCAGCTTCGCGACCTCACGCGAGTCCGCTGCGACCGCCGCCGTCGCGTTCGCGCCCGAGAGCGGTCGCCTCGGACCCGGCGAGCAGCTCGCGGTGCGCGCAAAGTGCTTGGCCGGCGCGCTCCCCGAGCGGTTCCGAGCAACGCTCGCGTGTCACGTCGCCCACGAGCGCGCGTTCCCCCCGGCGCTCGCCGACAAGGCGCCCATCTCGGCCGCCGGGAGCGCGGCCGACTCCATCCCCGCGCTAGGAGGCGTCGTGTGCCGCTCGCCTGTGCTGAGGGCGTCGAGGTCGCTCGCTGCCGCCCCGCCACCCGGCCCAGCGACCGTGTGCGTCAGTGCCCGCGCCGAGATCCAGTCGCCCCGGATCTTCCTGTCGACGACCAAGCTGCCGCTCGGCGCCACCTACCTGGGCGTGAGTGTGCGGCGGTCGGTGCAACTGGTCAACATTTCCAACCTCGAGGCGAGCTTCAAGTTCGTCGAGCCCGAGGCCGCGGCTGGGCCCAAGCCGTACGCGCTCGAGCTGACGCCCAGGACGGGCACGATCCGGTCCAAGGAGCGCCTCGAGGTCGTCATCACGTACACGGCGAGGACGGCGGGGCGCTGCCGGGCGCTCGTGGCGTGCAACGTGCGCGGGCTGCCTGCGCCGCTGGGCTTCGAGCTCACGAGCGTCCACAAAGGCCTCGTCCTAGCGTACGAGCTGGTCGAGAGCCCGGCGGCGGCGACGGCAACGGCCACTCCATTGCAGCCGTCAGCATCCACAGAGTCGATGGCGTCGGTGCCAGAAGGCGTGGAGAGCAGCAGCGCCGCCGAAGTGCCCGCGACGATCCCCAGATTGGCGTTCGGTGACGACGTACCGCTCGGCGAGCGACGCACCTTGCATCTGCTGGTGCGCAACCTGAGCGGCATCGACGCCGTGGTCGACCTTGAGGCCAAGAAGTTCCCGGCCGCGGCCACGGACGGCGACAGCAGCGACGGCCTTGCCAGCACATCGCCGCCGCCGTCTAGCGCTCTCAGCGGCTCGCGGTCCAGCAGGAAGGCCAGGCCAGGAGCAGGCAGCCACAAAAGCAGCCGGAGGGGCAGAGTGCCGACCGTGGAGCGCGCGCGGAAAGAGGCCACCGCAGGGTCCTCTATCGACTCGAGCGCCAAGAGCGCGGCCGCTACCAAGAGCAGCAGAGCGGCGCTGCTCTCCGGCTCGCACGAGCACATGCAGCGCCTGCAGTCCGGGAGCGGGCGAGCGTACGCGCTCAAGTGCGCCGACGCGCTCGAGGACCGGCGCGTGCTCCGTCGCGGCCGGGGCGTCGCGTTCCGTCCCGAGCCGGCGCGCGTGCGGATCGCACCCTGGGGCCACGCCGTCGTGCGCGTCGTGTGCTTCAACAACAAGCCGGGCGCGTTTGCGGACGAGATCGTCAGCCGTGCGGCGGGGCTGCCGCCCGTCTTGCTGCCCGCGGTGGTCACGGTGACCGGCGCGCCGCTGGTGCTGGACCGGAACTGCGTCGGGCTCTTCTTCCCCAGGCCGCCCGCCGCGGCTGCTTGTTACGACCAGTCCAAGACGAAGGGGAGAAAGCTCCCGTCGCCGCCGCCGTCGGTGCCTGAGTACCCCACACTCCGATTCGGACAGGTGTGCGTGCGCTCGCAAGCGCCCGTGACGCGCTCGCTGCGCGTCGTCAACCGCAGCCCGCAGCCGGCGCGCGTGACGTGGCGCCTGACGCCTCCGGGGCACGAGAACCACCTCGTGGCGCTCGCGCTGCGCGTCGACTTTGCCGCGCGCGTGCAGCTGCGCATCTCGCCCTGCGCGGAACGGAGTCTGCGCCGTCGGAGGAGCCAGAGCGCCGAAGACGACGAGGACGACGGCCCGTTCTCCGTGTCGCCGCCGGTCGCAGTGGTCGCGCCCTTCGGGGCGGCTCCGTTCCGCGTGACGCTGCGTCCGTCTGACGCGGTCGCCATGCACCGCTTGATGCTCGTGGCCGACGCCAAGTGGCTGGACAACGCGGCCGACTGTCCGTCTGTGGAGCTGCTCGACGACGACTCGAGCGGCGAAGACGACGGCGGAGAGAAGGAGCTGCCGGCGAGCAACCAGTGCAGCGAGTCCCCGCGGACGCAGCCGCTTCCCGACCGATCCGCGGTGCGGACAGCGGCAGGGAAGGCAATCGCGGCCGTGCGAGTGGCCAACACCCTGGCGCGGCACTCGCCGACGCACTCGAGCGGCATCGGAGAGCCCAGCGGCTTATCCAAGAGCTGCGTGCGCGTGCTGCTGACCGCCGACGTGATCGAGCCCGAGCTGTTCCTGGACAAGGGAACGCACGCTGGCGATTGCAAGGACTCGTTCCACGTCACGTTCTCCACGTGGTCGACGATCGTCGGGGCGACGACAAGCTCGCGCGCGGCCGCGGCCATGCACGCGTTCCATCGGCGGGAGCTGCAGCTCGTCAACCACCTGCAGGCGCCGCTGACCTTTCGGCTCGAGTGCGTCGGGCCATTCGTGGTTTTCCGCGCCGAGTCGCTCGCGCCGCGGCACCCGCTATCGCTCGCCGACCTCCCACCGGCGCACCGGCGCGCGCAGGGCGAGTCCTTCATGTTTAGCCTGCCGCCGGCGATGGCCGTGCGCCTCGACCTGCGCTTCGACCCGTCGCTCATGGAAGCGCCGCTCGCGTTCGGCCAGCCGGCAGCAGGCGCGAACGCGGCGCCGCGGCCGCTGCGGTCGCTCGTGGACGGCGAGCTGCGCGTGCGGTTCGCCAACCAGTCGGTGCAGACCGTGCGCCTGGCCGCGCACGTCCTGCAGCCGATGCTCGCGGTCTCGCCATCGACGCACGCATTCGGCCGCGTGCGCCTGACGCGGCAACGCGCCGTGACGCTGCGCGTGGCCAACCCGACGGCTGTGCCGGCGCAGTTCGCGGTCGAGCACGTGCCGCTCCCGGCGCCGCTCTCGCGCGCCCACAAGCACGAGTTCGCACGCCATCACGCGCAGTTCGTAGACGAGCCGGCCGTCTTCTCCTTCTCCATCACTTCGGGCGTGCTGCATGGCCCCACGCTGCCGCTCCGGTCGGCCGGCGGCTTGCTCCCGTCCGCTGCTGCACGCGCAAATGACGGTGTCCACGCGCCGCTGGCCATCGACGTGTCCTTCCGACCGCGGGACGCCGGCACGCATTACCGCAGCCGCTTCCGACTGGCCGTGGCGCTCGGCCACGCGTTCGAAGTCGAGCTGCACGGCGTCGGGCACCTAGACGAGCACGAGACGGACGACCAGGAGCGGCCGGTGGTGCGCGCCCCGGAGCTCGTCCACAGGCACCGTATCTTCACGCGGCTCTAGGTAAACGTTAGTAGTGCACACGGACCGTCAACACGTGCTCGCTCGTACCGGTCGTTCAAATCTTCTGCTTGTTGCGCCCGGCACAGCGAGTGCGGCCGGGCAGGAATGGATGGAACTACGTAGGATGCCACGAAGGCGTCGACGCGAGGCATGGCACGCTTTTCGTTCTCGTGTGTCGGTGGATCAGAAGGGGGAAGAGGAGTCGAGACTGGGAAGTGAAGGCCCTGTACGCATGCGCCGCTGGCCCCTCACGAGCGCATGGCGCCGTCGTATCCTCGCCCTCGTCTCGTTTGGCGGCGGCGCCGTGCGTCCTACCCGGGTCAGCGCGTGGGTGGCCGCGTCTTCGCGATGGCGCGGCGTTGGCAGCACGTATCACTGCGCGCGCATGTTAAATACCGTCTTGGTCCACCCATCCTGGCTCGGCACGAGCTCGAGCGCCGCGTGGAAGGGGATCTCGAGGTTCTGGCAGCTCTGGATGGGCACGCCCAGGAAGTACGAGTAGAGCACCTGAAGAGTCGAGATGTGCGATACCACAAGCACGGGGCCAGTGTGCTGTTCAATGTCGATCAGGATGGGCTCGAGCCGCAGCATCAGGTCGTAGTACGACTCGCCGCCCGGGAAGCGCGTCTTCCACGGGTCCGACACGTACGCCGAGTACGCCTCCTGTAGAGCCACACAACGTCAGCAGAACGTCAGTATTTCGCTTCCACTGACAGTCAATTGTCAGCCAGTCTGTACCGGCATCTCGTGCTGCATCTGGTCCATCGTGATGCCATAGCACTCGCCCTTGTCCAGCGGGTTGAGCGCCGCCATTTGCTCTGCTCGCCATCAAAACACACTGCATGAGTCTCTCTAGATCCGGCGAGTACATGATCGCAAAGAGCCAGCAAGGAAACTCACGTCGTCGGCCGTGGATGAAGGCGGCGGTCTCGACAGCGCGCGGCAGCGTGGACGTGATGATGAGCGCCTCGGTCGGGTTGTCGTCCGGCGTGATCCCCTCGTTCTCCATCCACGTGTTGGTACGCTGCTTGACGAACTCGCCCAGGCGGTAGGCGAAGTCCATGCCAATGTGGCTCAGGCGTGCGGCCCGTGGTGCGATGCACGGGTCTTTAGTAATGGCGCCAAAGTCGCGCCGCACCTCGTTGCAGTGGCCCGCGCGTACGAGCCAGATAGGGCGGTGCTCAATGTGGAAGCTCATCATGTAGGGCAGGATGGACTTGGCCACGTGTCCATAGCTGACGGCACCAAGTTCAGCAAGAGCGCCAATACGAATGTAAGAGGACTGCGATAATAGGGAGCAACAAGAGCGAGCGAGAGAGAGATTGTGAACGTACATGCCCTTGGCGTGGACCTTGGACTGGAGGTCGAAGAGCTTGATGTAGCTGACGTTCTCCTCGTCCTCTAGGGCCTCGTAGGCGGCCTCGTAGTTCTTCATGCGCTGCTTGAGGTCGGCGATGGCGTCCTCCTCCTTCATGTGTCGGTAGTCGGGGCTCGACGTGACCTTCTGGTGGATGTTGGCGTTGATGACGGCCTCGCTCGTGCAGATGCTCTCGACGAAGACGACGTGCACGCTCATCTTGTGCTCGCTTGAGAACTGCCGGAAGGACTCGAGCAGCACGCGGCGGCGCGACTTGGTCGAGTTGGTGGCGTCGTAGATGGCCACGTCGCCGCGCAGGCGGCAGCCCGTGACAGGGTCCCGCGAGTTCATAGGCGACTCGCCGAGGAACCACTGCTGCAGCTGCTGGAGCGCCTCAACAGCGAGCCGCTCGCGCTCCTGCTTGGCCTGCTCGTTGTGCGGGTCGAAGAACGAGTGGTCCTGCACGCCGCCGGCGGCCTTGGCGCGGCGCAACTGGCCCACGTTGAACACCTGGCTCTCGAAGCCCTTCCAGCAGAAGAACTTCCACAGCTTCTTGGCGATGAACGACTTGCCGCGCGCCGGCAGCCCCACCATGACGACCACGAGCTTGTCCGCCGTCGGTGTGTACAGCTTGCGCTCCGAAAAGAGCGGCCGGCTGTTCTCGCGCGTCAGCCGCCGCTCCGACGGCACCGTGAAGGTGACCGTCTTGAAGTCCAGCGAGCCCGCGGCGCCCGGCGACGGCAGCGGGTCGCTCTCGCTCGAGAACACGTGCGCGTGCCCCGTGGCGGCCGCGATCGCCTCGGCTACCAGCGACGCCACCGACGACGTCGTCGACGACACCGACAGCCGGTCGTCCATGTCCGTCCCGAGCCGCCCGCGCCCGCCGCCTCCGTCGTGGCTGTTGACGCTGTCCCCGCTGCTGCTGCGCGTCGGCGTCGTCTGGTGGCCCGTCTCCGTCTCCGACTCCGCCTCGCCGCCCTTGGCCAGCGCCGCGTCCTTGCGCAGCGCCGCCGCGTGCGCGTGCGCGTCCTCCGTCAGCTCCGCCACGCGCGCCATCCCTCCGTCTCGCAGCTACAGCTACGCAGTTGGGGCAGATGCAGGAGCGACAAGTGGCCGTGCACGCGTGCGCACTTTCTCCGACTTGGTTTCAGGGTAGAGCGGCGGCAGGTTGAGGACGGTGGGGCGTTTCGGCAAATGCGTCGGCGCGCCACGCGATTTTGCTGTGCCGTTCCGCTGTTTTTGACTAGTGATTTGTAAGGAGCATTTTTCTGCTTGGTACCTCCCGCTTAGGTTGTACTTCCAAGTGCCCCTCCCCACGTGAATTTTTAGCTCAAATAAAGTATGGAAATGAGCGACAGAATCTTCCACTGAGTGTACAGGCACATAAACATGCCACCTCTTACTTAAACAGAGTTATATGATTCGTCAAGCACCGTATTTAATCCACATCCATAAATAAAAACAGTCCGGCAACAGTAGTAGCGACTCAAAAAAGAGGTGCAGAATGCAGGGTGATATTGGATAAAGCACTACCGGTACTGAGCACATCAAGGGCTTCTGCGCTTCTTCACGTGGCTCTAGCGTCACCAGTCGGGCGGCGAATGAACAGGACGGCGCAGCTGCAGTACAGTACCCGCTTCGATGAGGCCGTCGCTCGCTCGCGGTGTCAACGCCCCAGTTGCCGCTCATGCACGCTGGGCGGCGCGCTGCTTCTGCTTCTTGGTAAATAGCGACGCGTGGCCCTCGAGCACGCTCATTCGCTCGCGATGCGGCGCCGCGCGGCGCGCGAGGAACGCGTCGGCCTCGCTCGACAGCCGGTGGCTCTCGGCCTCGGCCTCGGCGCTCGCCAGCGTGCGCACCTGCACGTTGCCGAACTGCCGCACGTGCATCTGCTTGCGCTGGAGCGACGCGTGCCGCTTGCGCGTGCGCTCGCGCGCCTCCTCTTCCTCCGCCGCGTCCGTCCTGTAGCCGCAACGCGCGCACATCGCGCCAATCGCTCGTCAGCAGCCGCCGATAGCGCAATGCGAGCACATCCACACGCGCACGTACTCGTGCTGCGCTGCGACGGCCGACAGCACGTCCGCCGGCAGCTCCGCCACGCCCTCGTCCTCCTCCTTCTGCGCCGTCGATTCCTCCTGCGGCCGCGCCTTGCGCTTCCTGTACATACCAGCAGCCAGCATGAGCTCCATGCGCCCACGTGCAGTTACGTCCCCAAAGCTCAAGGCGGCGCACCGCTTGTCGGCGGCCGCGGCCGCCTGCTGGCGCGCGTCCTCCTCCTGCTGCAGTCGCCGCAGCGCCTGCTCCTTGGCGCTGTCCTTGGAGAACTCCTCGGGCGCCTCGTCGTCGCTCCCGCTGGCCTCCGCTGCCGCCTCTTGCGCTTGCGCTTGCGCTTGCGCGCGCGCCTTGTGCTCCTCGTCGTCCGCCTTGCGCCTCGCCATCGTCCGCAAGTCGGCTCGTCGGTCGGTCAATTATTATGCGATAGCGTAGCGCTCCACACTCGACGCTATTCCACGCGACCAACCAAAGTTTCAACCAATCCGATCGGTTTAAAAATTATTTTCAGCCAATGAACGCGTTGTACCCCCTCGCGAAGAGCTCAGGAAAGGACGACGACAGCGACAATGGACGGGAGGGCACGCGCCCGCGCGCTGCTGCTGGCCGCGGCCAAGGAGCGCGCGCGAGAGGCGCTGGCGCAAGATGCTAGGGAGGACGCGGCGCCGCTATTCGCACCCTTCAGCCCGTCCCCGCACGCCGTGGTCGCGCAGATATGGGACCTCTTGTCCGAGCGCGAGCCGCCGCTATCGCCCAGCGACCTGCTCGTGGACCTCGGCTGCGGCGACGGGCGCTGGCTGTTCAGCGGCGTCGAGCGCTTCGGCTGCCGCGCACTCGGGATCGAGATCGACGCGGCGCTGGTCGACAGGTGCCGCGAGGAGACGGCGCGCCGCGGTCTTGGGCCCCGCGTCCGCGTGCGCGAGGGCGACATCCTGCGCGAGGACATCTCCGAGGCGCGGCTGGTCATCGTGTACGCGTTCGCCGAGTCGCTCCCGGGGATCCGCGACCATCTCGGCGCGCAGTTGACGGAGCGCGCCAGCGTGCTGTCTATTGGGGTGCGTGCCTCGCCTCGTTGTTCGTGACGCGAGTCGGGGATCTGAGCGACGGTGCGTTGTGTTGCGTGGCTACGCCAGTTCCACGTGCCAGAGTGGACTCCGCAGCGGTTCGGCCGCGTTCAGGGCCTGCGCTGGTACCTGTACGAGATGGCGGGAAACAGGTGATCGACAGCGACGGAGGGTGGGCATACACACACACTAGAGGAGCTTGACACAGGGTCATTCGATCACGTGGAGGGCATCTATCAGAGCCGACAACCGGGCCTTTATACCCGCCGGGTGTCTGTACGCGTCCGGAACCTCGACACTAGCGGAAACGCCACTATCGCTCGTGCAGAAGACGCGCGAGGCGCTGCTTGACCTCGTCCAGCTCGGCGAGCACGAGCTGGTCGAGCTTGGGGGCAGCCACGAATGCAGCACGAGTCGTGAGCCGACGCACCCAAACGAGCAATACGCCAAGCCGGCTGAAGCGCGAGCCACTCACCTGTTTCCGCTTGGCCTCGGTGCGCGAGACCTTTTCGATGAGCAGGTCCGCGGAACGCGCTGCGTGCAGCTCAGGCCCATTGGATCTCCCCCCTCGTGAACCCCCAGTGCGGGTGGACGCGTCGGCAGTCGCCAACTCTGCACGGAGGAGCGACGACAGCGGCGGAGCGGCCATCGCCATGAACGAAGGCGCTCGGCTCTGAGTCCGCTTGGCCTTTCGCTTTCTCTTCGGCGCTCGAGGCTTGGATGTCGTGTCTGTTGCCGGTACGCCTGAAGCTCTCACCGGCTCTGTCGGATGATCCTTCGGCGCAACGAAGCAGGCGCTTTCCCGGAGACGAGGCATGCCACTGACGGCGCAGGTACTGGTACTAGCCGTACTCCCGTGTCGAGATGCCGCGGCTGACTCTCCCTGGTTGTTGGTGCTGCACATGATTGCTGTGCGCCTCAACGCCCGTCGTGCTGCCCTCTGCGCCGACTGCTCCGCGATCATCTGGCTGAATGATGCCTTGCCCATACTCTCCTGCCGGTGACGCACGTGCCACTCGGCAGCCCGAAGCCGCTCCAGCGTCGTGTGGAGCTCCGTGTCAAGCGCCGCTGGCTTATCGAGGCCCTCGAACGACGGGCAGCTTGTTAGAGTTCGTCGGCGGCGGAGAGGTACCTCGAGGCTTGAAAACTCGGCTTGTCGCTCGTGCCTACGCGATGGACTCGTCGAGCCATCGGGCGAGGATGCTATCGAGACCGGTGCCTCGCCACCGCCACCATCACTACCAGCGTCGGCTAAACTATGGGTGCTGGCATCGGCGACTGGCGCGTCGGCAGCAGCGCCTTCGGTGGGATCGGTGGCCTCTTCGAGCGACTGGTCGACGAACTGCACGAATGTGATCGAGGGAACGAGCGGAGATGCGTCAGTACTTCCGATACAGAGGGGGAGCTTTACCGACCGGACCAAGCGCGCGCACCTGCTTGGTGCACAGCACGCAGACCGTGTCGATGGCGAAGACCCCGGCGGTGCCGTGGCGAATGCAGAAGCCTGTCGTCGTTGGCTCCTTTCGGAAGGCGCGGAAGGCGCCGCGGTCGGTCTGGAGCGCGTCGTCGGCCAGTCGCTGGAAGTCTAAAGCACCATCGAGCGTCAGCCAGTCGTGCCGAACCTGTTGTGTCAGTGCGTCAAGGGTGCCACGACGGACCATCGAAGGAGAGATAACCGTATCCCTGCCGGTCGAATCGCTCGAGCGCGTCCACCATCGGCGCGCTCTCCATCATGGACTGCAGCGTTGCGACGGCCGTGCGGCGCTGCTGATCGTCAACCTGCCGGGCGATGCTGGTGATCTCGTCGGCTGTAAGGCGCTCTCGCGTGCCGACAAGCTGCAGGGAGGGTGGCAGACCGCCCCATTCTTCTTCGCCGTCGACAATGCCCTACCGTAGCATGTCGCCAGTCTCGTCAGGTCAAATCTCGACGACATTGAAGCTGCGCTAGCACACTCAAGACGCACCTCGTGGACCTTGCGCAGCGACCGCAGCTCGGCGATGTCCACGTAGCCGTTGTCGAGCGCCTCCATCTCCTCGAACAAGTCGCACAGCGTCAGCGTCTGGCACGTGTAGCGGAACGCGCTGTGGAGCGATTCGTCGGGGGTCGGCCCGCGAGCCACCGGGCTGTTTGGTCTTGAAGACCTCGCCCGGCTCGAGCTCTTGGACGGAATCCGCGTCGAGGAGGACGACGGCGCTTCTTGCTGGGCTTTTGAGGCGCTCGCTGCCCTCCGTGCGGCGTCACATCGGCGTATTGCGCGATTCCACACGGCGCGGTGCTCCGGCAGGTGAGCACTCGTCCGCGGGATCGCAGTCCACCCGTCCGCGCTGCCGTCAAAGGGGCTGATGAGTCCCTTCTGCAGCCAGAACGGCCGGACGAGCTCCTCGAGTCTGGAGGCGTCGACGGTGTCCGAGATGAGGCGGTTCCGCCGCAGCACGAGCAGCAGCTCGCCCAGCAGCGCGAGCGTGGGCCGCAACGGAGCCCGCGTCAGCGCGAGCAGCTGGTCGATCGACAGCTTGCGCGTCCAGTGGAACGTCGCGGGCTCGCTCCAGACGCGCGAGACGCCCGCTTGGCCCGCCCTGTCCGGCTTCTCGACCGCGTGGAACCGCGTCTGCCGCATGATGGACGCTAGCAGCGCCGTGGGGAACGCCGCGACGCTCGAATCGTCAACTACGCGCTTCGCCAGGCTTGTAGCGGCCATGCATGCGCGTGAGAGCGCCGCGTGGCAGCTCATCGAGGACGACAAGCTGTCGGAGCTCGCTCCGGGGCCGTCCTCACTCCCTGTCGGCGGCTGGGTCGCCTCGTCCGCGACGCCTTCCGCAGCTGGCGTGCCGTTGGCCTTGCTGTGAGGATGCGGCTGCTGCTGCCTCGTACCAGGCCCAAAGGAGATCCCCGCGGCTCGACGACCGCCAGCGCCCGGGTGTGTTCGCGCGCGCATGGGCAGGATAGAGATGTACTCGGACGGCATGAGCGCGCCGACCCAGTCGCGCGGGATGGCAAGGCCGCAGAGACAGAGCGCGGGCGGCGGCCAGTAGACGCGGCCGGCCGGCGCGCGCTCCTCGAGGAAGGCGCGGCTGCAGACCACGTCGCGCACGTTGCGCAGCGGCACCGGGTCGACCAGCAGCCCGGCCGTGAGCTTGAGCGTCAGCAGTCCGTACCGCGTCGTGTGCAGCTCGAGCAGGTAGTCGGTGCGCGCCTCGGGCAGCAGCGAGTTGCTGAAGCACTTGGCCGCCGCGAGCAGCGGCTTGAGCGACAGCACCGAGTACCCGAAGAACTCGTCGCCGCCCGCTTGGCCAGTCTCGGCACCGCCGCTGCCAAGGCTGGACGCGTGACGCTTCATCTTGATGAGCAGCTTCTTGTCGGCGCAGTACTCGGCGAAGGCCTCGACGGTCGCGAGCGTGTAGTGCACGCGCGCCTCGCAGAGCTGCCAGCGGTTGGGCGTGTGGCACTTGCTGCCCTCGAGGTGGATGCGGTTGAAGCTCTGCCCGAGCTGGTACTCGAGGAAGAAGTCCGTGGGCGTGAGCTCCGGCCCGCCGTCCTGCAGCTCGTGGAAGAAGAGCACGACGCGCAGCTGCGCGCTCGACGGGTCCACCGCGCCGCCGTCCACGACCGCGAACTCGTACTGCGAGTGCTGTTCGTCCACTGCGTGGGCGTGGTGGCTCGCCAAGGGGGCCGGGAACGCCTCGCGCTGGAAGCTCGTGATGCGGTCCAGCATGGTCGGCGGCGGGGGAGCCGTGAGCGGCCGCTTGGGCGCCGCCGCCGCCAGCAGCCCGCTCTCCGTGGCGCCAACAGCTCCTCCTCCTGCTCCTCCTTCTCCAGTCGTCGTCGGCGGCTTTGCAGTCCGCACCTCGAACAGCTCGGGGCTGAGGAACCCGGCAGTGAAGGCGCTCATGGCGCTGGCGGCGCCCCAAATAGCTCCAAGACCCACCAGCGGTGTCGCCACCGATCCCAGCGCTGCTTTGGTGCCGCTAACAGCAAGAAGCGCGTCGCTCCGGGGCGGAGAGAGAGTATCGAGCGAGCCGAAGGCCACGTGGAGCTCGTGCGCGATCTTCTGGAGGCTCTGCTGGTGCTTGAACACGCGGTAGCACAGGAGGCAGACGCCAAACTCGACCACGCCCTGCACCGGCGAGCGGCGCACGGCCTGGAGCGCCGCCTCCCACGCCCGCAGCACGACTCCTCGCTGGCGGAGCAGGTAGACGGTCTCGAGCGCCATCTTGAGCGTCATGCGGTAGTCGGCGATCGAGTGGAGCATCTCGCGCGTGTCGTCCGTGCTGCGGCTCATGGACGGGTCGCCCTTCATGAGCGCGAGCACCTCGCGCTTGAGCTCCGCGCTCAGCTCGCACAGCGACCCGCAGAGGAAGCAGCTCCTCGTCATGAGCCCCTCCGCTCCGGCCGCGCCCCCGCCGGCCACCGAGGGCGGTAACACGGGGACGCTGCGTGGCCTGCACAGCTGGCGCGTGCGCTGGAGGTCCGCGAGGTGCACGGCGGACGCTCTCGCGTGCGGGTCCGAGTCGAGCGCGTCCTCCTCGACGCCTTCCAGCCCGGAGACGCTGGCGCGGAAGTCGACGACGCTCAGGAGCCACCACGTGCCGTCGGTGTCGCGGAGGAACTCGAGCGTCATGGCGCGGAAGCGGACGCCCGGGAGGTGCAGCTGCGCGTGCTCGGCGACGCGCTTGGCGGCCTCGATGGGCTCGGCCACGGGCTTGCCGCGGATCTTGGTGAGCTTGGCGAGCGCCTTGGGGTCCGTGGGCGTCGCGACGCAGAAGAACTCGGCCAGCGCCGCCGCTCGAGCCAAGGCCTGCTCGCTTAGCGCGGCCGCGGACGGCAGCAGAGCGGGGGCGTTGCTGGAGAGAGCAGTCGAGGAGCCGAGCGGGGCGTCCGAGAAGCGCGGCCTGATCTAGCAGCGACGAGCAGCACAAGGACGCGTCATGGTCGCTCCTCCCTCGAGCTCAAGACAGCCAAGTGCGAGCGCGGCGTACCCGTTGAGGAGGTTGACGGCGAAGCTATGGCGGCCGCTCTCGTCCCAATGGACGCGATAGACGCTCGCCTGCAGCCCGCGGCTCCGCACGAACCGCTGCACGCTCACCGGGAGCTCGCTCGGGGTGTTCACGACGAGGTCGAACGTCTCGGTCGTGAGCACCACGGTGGTTCGGCTCGCGCTGGTCGCCGTCGCCGCTGCTGTCGCCGCCCCCGCGCTCGCAGCGATAGTACTGGCGGTACCACAGCCGCTGCTGCTCGGCTTCGGCCGCCACCGGGGCGTCGTTCGCACGGCCAGCACCGCGTCAGGACTGCCAAGCGCTCCGTCTCGGCTCGGAGCAGCCGCAGCCAAGGGCGTGGCGTGCTCGAGCAGCTCGCCGTGCAGCTTCCGCCTCCACGCGGGCGCCTTGTCGACGCGCTCGACGCAGCCCGAGGCGTCCGTCTCGAGCCACAGCACGGCCTCTTGGCCGTTCAGCCGCTCGGCGACGACGGTGAGCGGCAGGTTCACGCGCAGCCTCCGCGCGCCACCGCCAGCCCCGGGCCTGGCGTCGAACGGCTGGAGGAACTTGTAGAAGAAGACTCCGGGCTGGTCGCCGCAGCGTCAGGAACGGTCAGAGAAGAAGCATGGGGAGGGGGGCGGAGCCAGCCACCGACCAACGCTGTCGCCACTCACTTTGACGTCGCACGGGTACGCAGACAGGTCGGAGCCGCCTCCCTGTTGCTGCTGCAAGAGCCTCAAGTCAGTGCGTCGTCGTCCATGCAGCAGTGAGTTTCCGAGCCGGAGGCCTTCGCTTACATCGCCACCGCTGCCGCCCCAGAGCCTCGTGGACGACTGCACCTCGGCTCGCAGCCGCGCGCTGAGCGACCCTCGTCGTCGCATCCTGCCACAGTCTGAAGGCTGACGGCCGCCGCCGCTTACTGTGGCGTCTGCTATGCAGATTTACTCCATGCGGAGCCGCTGCAGGCGAGGAGCGTGCTATTAATACAATGGCGGGCGACGATAGCATACCGTACCATGACACCAGTTCTGGTTGAAGTGCTGACGGCATCGTCGTGATTACGCCTTTGACGCTCTCATTGGGCAGAAAGGAAGGGTATATTGATCGATGATTCGTCAAAAAAATCTGCGGGGCTCCTTGACCGACCGATACCTCGACACATCGACACCTGGACGACGAGAGCAAGACATGAAGGCCGCCGCCGCTGTTATCGTGCCCACGGCGTCCCTCTGGTGGAAGCTCGGCGCCGTCTCTGGCGCCAGCGCCGTGCTGCTCGGTGCGCGCGCATCCCCTGCTGCCCCCAACGCTTTCTATCGCGCGCGCCCGAGCTGACGTTGCGCTGGTCGTTCGTTCCCATGTACTTACCTGGCCAACGCAGGCGCGTTCGGCGCGCACGGGCTGCGCAACTCGGTGACGGACCCCAAGATGCTCAAGAACTGGGAGACGGCCGCGCACTACCAGCTCGCGCACTCGGTGGTGCTGCTGGCGGCGCCGCTGTGCAAGCGCCCGGCGCTCGCCGGCGGACTCCTCGCCACGGGCACGCTGCTCTTCTCGGGCTCGCTCTACGCCATGGTACTGTCTGACCAGCGCAAGCTCGGCGCCATCACGGTGCGTTGTCCAGAGGTGCCCACTACCGGTAGAGTCGGCGGGTGCGGTGGCTCACACTGCGTGCATGGTCGTCGTGGTCGACGCCGCTCTCCCGTTGCAGCCCATTGGAGGCGTCGCGCTCGTGGCTGGCTGGCTGGCGCTACTGCTCTGAAGCGGCCACACTGCAGACTGACTGGCGGGCGTGAGCGGTTCCCGCGCCCTATAGTGGCGTGCCCATCCAATCCTGGGCGCACGAACGATATCCATCTCGCGAATGCACGAAGGAGTTAACTCCTTTAGTACCAGTTCTTGCCGGCTGCAGGAACCGGCGTACCTACCACTGCACCAAATGCAAATGTGGCCGATCCCATGACCGACCGCGACCGTGTCGAGATGTGCCTACTCTCCCTCCTGTCGACTGGCTAGAACAGGAAGCGCCTCCTGGGTTGGACGCCCCGAGGTCACGAACTTCCCCATCCGCTTCAACGCCCCGCGCCGTCACGTGACGTCATTCACTTCTCCTACTGCCGCCGCCTCCTGCTTGTGGTCGATGCATCAGTCCATCGAAGCCCCACGGCGCATAGCCGCCGTTGTCTCCTACGCCGGAGGCCACATCCGCTCCTCGCCGACGTACAGCTCCTTCAGGTTCGGCAGCGCGAACTCTCCGTCGACTTTGAGACCCTCCGCGTCCGCATGCTCGCCAAGGCGGACCTTGGACAGACTTGGGTGGCTGCGCAGACACGCCACGTCACGAACACAAGTGCCGATGAGGCTTAGCACCCGGAGCTCCTTTAATTCGGCCAGCACCGAGGCATCTTCGGCTGTCGAGCTGTACACTTTCAGCAACCGCAGTTTCTTCATGCTGCGCAGCACGGAGAGGTTATCGAGGAAAGCCACGCTGAGACGCTTCAATTGCACCATATGGACCAGGAACGACGGGTCCTGCACGTTCAACTCGAGATGCTCAAGCTGCACCAACCCACCAAGTGCACCGACGTTCGTGCCAACCAGTTCCCCAATGCAATCGAGGAGCTTTAGGCTGGGAAAGCACCGTCCGAGGCTCGCACAGTCCACGGACCCAATCACCGTCAGGTTAGTGGCGTTCACACAACAGGCTGGATCAAAGATTAAGGCACGGCTGGCCAAAATCCGCATCTTGGTCACTTGAGGCAGCGGGAAGGCGCTCGACAACTGGTACGGGCGTGTCAATGTCGACAACAAGGGGAGCGACGCGACCGCGCGCGCGAACGACTCGTTCCAGTGCAATGCCCACCCATTCAGCTCCAGACTGCGCAGCTTCTTCAGGTTCGCCACCGGGCCCCAGTCCGCATCGGCGGCGGCGATGACCGTCAGATTCTCCAGCTGTGTAAGCGCACCCAGCGGTGCGAGGCTTCCCACAACCACGCGGCTTGGGAGGATTAGCTGCGTGAGCGACTTGAACCGCGACAGCAGTTCCAAGTCGTCTGGGGCGCTTCCGAGCATTGTTCCACTCAGATCCAGCCGTGCCACTTCTCGCAGTGCTGCGACTATCGCAATAGCATCGTGTCGTGGAATGGCTGGTTGATCCAGATCGTTGGCGATACGCAGACTCTTGAGGTGTGGGGCGAGCGCAACGAGTGGCGCGATTGACTCTGTAAGCTCCGCTTCGATGGAGACGTCTTGGATGGAGCTACTTGCCGTGGGAAGCAAGTCTTCGCTGACGAAGCCGCCAGTAATTTGGAACGCTCGAAGGTGGCGCAGGTGCGATATGAAGCCAAAGTCGCCCCCTGAATCGCCGCAAGCCTCGACCTTCAGCAGCGACAGAGCCGGCAATTGCAGCACTGCGTCCCCGTCTCGCAGTCCAGTTGTGCGCAGCGTCAGCTCCTCCAGATTCACCAGACCAGCAAGCGCCGTCACGTCCAGACGGTCGTTGGAGCAATCAAGCTTCAGGATCGTGACCGTCGTGGGGATGTGCAAGGACAGCACGAACCCCGTGTTGTCGTCTTGAATGGGAACTTGGACCGTGACGCTCTCGAGCGCTGCGAAGTCCCGAAGGTACGCCTGCTGCCAGGTCTGCTCGATCGCCACTCGCTTGATGAACGTCTTCATCGTCAGACTCTGCAGCACACGCCCAGCGAGGCGAGACGTCGACGGGATCTGCCAGGTCGTCCGGGCGAAGAACTGGCGCCGCTGGGGCGAGTCGATAACCGCCGCGTTCAAGCCAAGCAGCGCGAACTGGTCTTGCCCAGGCAGGAAGGCGGCCACGTCGGCCCACACCGGGTGGCTGAGATCGACCATGGCGGTCGGTGGTCGCTCTTGTTGAGCTTTCCGGCCTGGCAGAGGCGGTCGAAACCAACGGGGGCATCTCAAGTTGTTATCTGCGACGAGGGGGGGGGGGGGGGG
>JAADXZ010000300.1:0-27474 GCA_023338055.1 Phytopythium mirpurense | reverse complement strand
TTGAATTCAGTTGCAAATTTGCCGCCAAGCCCTCAAGTCTCCTTCCTCCCTCTTCCAGGCCGGGAGTGTCCAAGTCTTCCTCCAAGCTCAAGCGTGTGTGCCGTGTTCTGGGGACTGTCGTGGACAGAGCCCCATTACACTTGAGGTGCAGCGGTTTCTCGCTGGGCGTCGGCGCCTGCATTGGCGTCGACGCCAGTGCCATCATCGGCTGTAACGCGGACCGCACATGGTCGAGAAGAGCATTCTCGTACGAGATGAACCGCTCCACTAGAGCGACTTGCTCCTCAGCACTCAGCTGCATCAAGTGTGCCAGGCCATCCGGGCCTAACATTCATTGCATCTTTCCTAGCGCCCTCCACTGAGCCTCAGTGAAGTGAGTAAAGCGCGCATGGTCGAGCTCCATCGTGAGCGTTCAACCGCAGAGGTTCAGGTCGTCTACCTAGACCCACGGAGGTCGTAGGACGGACTACAATGTGCTACCAAGTGTGACGGGGCACACACAGCACTTCACGCGATGAAACGTGCACACCGTTCGCGGTGTTTAGGAATAGTAACTGAAAAATAGACTTGGGCCCACTATAGCCTAATCTAACGTAACGTCTTATTACTTTCCTTGCAAAAGAGAGACTGTTTATTATGTAATGTTATTCATGAACGAGCCCAAAATGGGTGGCTCTTGGTCACGGTCCATGACTAGCCATACAAACTACAAGTTCAAAGAGTGGCAGTACCTCACGGTACTAAAAAAGAAACTTAGACGCTTGTTGTCTTTTACACCAGCTACACACTTGTCGGCGACAAGGAAGCCCGCGACTACGGGCAGGAGCTCACCATCGGTAAATGGGACAGCGCGGATCAGGCGGACATGGCGAGGGAATAGGCAAAGGAGGTTCGGCCATGAGTCTAAATACCGTCAGGGAAGACCCGGCGGGGATGTAAATGTACATGAAAATTGGCTGACACTTTGTGGCGGAGGAAACGGGGGAATTACCATCGTTAGGCGCAATGTGTGTAGGTACTTGTTGAACTAGAGCTTTTTCTTTTCACAATGATTGTACCGATTAAATATGAACTTATAGTGACTCGCAACAAATGGACCTTTGTATTGTTCTACCATCCCCTATCCAGCATAACCTCTCGATGGGACGATATTCAATCATATAAAGTTGGAAGGGTCTTCACAATTTGCAAATATATACGCTTAAAAATTGCAATTTTCATTACGACGTTTAGTAAAATTATGAATCCATGTATTATAAAAGGTTTCAAGTATCACCTCCCCTCCTTTGATTGGTTAAAAATGTATTGGGGGTACGGCACACTGTACCCCTCCCCCCACGGGCGCAGTGAGTTGACTTGCAAAGCGTCGTCACCCCGAGCCGACACGACACCTGGAGCGAGAACGCGCGCGCCGGCCGCCCGCTTCCCTCCCCTCCCTCCCTCCCCCGCCCTCCAGCAGCGCCCGCGCTCCGCCCTCCGGGCAAGACCCTCGCGCCGTAATGAACCGGCAGGCGCTGGCGGAGGCCACGAGCCTCCACGACGGCCCCGTGCCCATGTACCTCATGGAGGAGATTGCGAGTGCGTGCGCAGCCAAGCACGCCGCCCGCCTCCCCTGCTCTCGCTCGCTCGTTTGCCTTTCGCGCGGCGGCTGACGCGGGGCGTGTATTGGCTCGCAGACTCGACCAAGTCGAGCCCCCGCGACGCGGAGAAGGTCGCGGACTTCCTCATCGGCCGCCTCAACAAGTCCAACCTGAACGTCAAGCTCAAGGCACTGCAGCTCATCTCGGTACGACTCGCGCTGGTGCGCGTAGGGCGAGGGCAAGCACTACGTGCGCGTGTGCTGTACTGGGGGTGTTGTTTGTGCGCCACCGGGACTGACCCACCGCTGTCGTCTGTTGCATGCGCAGTTCTGTATCCGCGAGGGCGGGCCGGCGTTCGCGCCCGCCGTGCGCGAGGACGAGCAGGAGATCGCCGCGTATCTGCGTACGTACGCCACACGGACGAGGCGCTGCTATGCTATCAGCAATACCTACTGACGCACGGCGTATAACAGAGTACACTGGACCACCGGATCCCGTGTACGGCGACGAGAAGTACCGGCGGATACGAGTGGCGTCGCAGGTGCGGCCGGCGCTCAACCGCTAGCGACGTGTGCACAGGTGGGGTATTAACGCTGTGTGTCCTTCGCAGGAGGCGCTCGTGTGCCTTAACGACGGGTTCCTGAACCGAAAGGCCCACGAGGAGCGGCCAGCCCCCTCGGGTGGCAACTCGTGGCAGGCGCCAGCTCCTGGCGCTGCAGGGGCCGGGGGCGAGCACTACGACCACTCTTCGGGCGCCTACAACCCGAACCACGGCGCTTCGAGCGGCCCGTGGGGACCCAGCGCAGGTGGAGGCCAGCAACCGCCACCCGCGGCCTCGTCCTCGTCCTTCCGGCCGCCCCCGTACCAGGACGGACCCTCCCAGTACGGCGGCAGCCAGCCTACCGGCGGGTACAACGCGCCGACTGGCCCTCCCGACAGTTACAACTACGGCGGCGCCAGCAACGGCAGCAACGGCGGCGGTTATGGACATGGGGCCAACGACGGCGGCCACGGCGCGTACCCTCCGCCGCATCAGCAACACCAGCGGCAGCCGAGCGGCCTCGAGTCGTGGTCGGCCGGCGGAGCGGCGGGCGGCGCGCCAAAGGCGACGGGCGCCGGCATGTGGAGCAGCTCGGGGTACCAGCGCAAGGACCCGAGCGCCTCGAGCGAGCCGCGATACAACGCGACATCCCGCCGTGACAACCGCCCGACGGTGCTCGTGGGCCACTCGCTCAACTTTGCGCGCCCCGGCGGCGGCAGCGCGTACAACCCGAACATCGGAGGGTACAACCCGAGCGCGGGAGGGTCCGGCGGGTACAACCCCACCGCTGGGCGGTTCGACAGCAGCAGTAGTAGCAGCATGGGAGGTGGCGGCGGCGGTCCCAGCGGCTTTGGTGGCAGCAACAACAGCGCGCGGCCCAGCTTTGTCGAGAACACGAGCCGCATGCTGAGCGGTGGGGGCCAGCGCGGCTTCCCGACCAGCGCGCAGCCGTTCGCAAACACGTCGGCGTCCAAGCTCGGTAAGCGCGTCGAGGTGCTCAAGCGCATCGGCAACGAGGCCCGCGAGAAGTGGGACCGGCGCAACATGGACAAGTCGATGGCATCCTCGCTCGCCGACCACGACGAGCTGCGCGCCGGCCCACACGTGACCGACCGAGGCTTCAACTACCAGCCGACGCCACCCCAGGTCGGCGCGGGCGACGCAAGCCGGTGCGGTGGAGAGAGCTGCCTCGTGGTGATGCGCTTCAACTGACGGACTCCGTGATGATCGATCCTTGCTGCTGCCGACAGGGACTATGAGCGCGGCATGATCGACAACCTGTGCGCGTCGGTCGGGCTGGCCCGCGCGCCGCCCGCGGACGCGCTCAAGCGGTTCGTGGACCTCGCGCAGACGCTCGACTCGCAGACGATCGGCGACATTTTGCTCGACAAGCTCGAGGACCCGACGTGGCAGGTGGGCGCGCCCCTCTAGTAGTTGTTGCGTCGGCGAAGCTCCACGGGCCGTCCTAACGGACTGCGTACATCCGGTACTTGGGCAGGTCCGGCTCAAGGGCTTGTACGTCGTGCTAGCGCTGCTCGAGTCGCCCGGTGCGGACCCGTACGCGGCGTGGTTCGAGGAGAACATCGAGGTGATCGAGGAGCTGCGCAAGGACGGCAAGCCGAGCGTGGTGGCCAAGGCGCGCCAGGTGCTCGAGGCGCTCGGCTACGAGGTCGAGCCGACGGAGAGGCCGTCGTCCGCGCGCCGGACCTCGACCGGGCGCGTGACATCGCAGACCGCGGGCTCGCCCCCTCCGCAGCAGAGCGAAGTCGACTTCCTCGGCTTCGACGGGCTGAACATCTACGGCGCTCCTCCTGCTGCTGCTGCTCCCCCTGCTCCGGTGCAGGCCGCCCCGCCTGCCGAGCTCAACATCTTCGGTTCGCCGCAGACCGGACCAGCTCCTGCCCCTCCCGCTCCGCTCCCGACACACGAAGTCTCGGTACGTCATTCACTAAGCCTCATGGCGTTAACTCGACGACTGAACTGGCATGCTCATGTTGGTCGTTGCCGCAGCTGCTCGACGGCTTCGACTCGCTGGGCGGCTCCGCGTCGTCTACTCACGCGTTCGGTGGCCCCCAGCAGTACCAGCCGCAGCAGCAGCCACCGTTCCTGCCGGAAGCCGGGCCCCTGCACCAGGAGCTGGCGCCCCCCGTCGACCCACGCACCCAGTCGCTGAGCCACTTCGGCAAGGACCTCTTCACCATCGCCAACTCGCCTCGCAGCGCACCACCGGCGGCCCCGCACGGAGACGGCAGCGGCACGCCCGGCGCCGGCCAGTCGGCGTTCAACTTCATGTGAATAGGATGCTGCTGGCAGGCTGCGTGCTCCCTCGTCCGTCCGTCCGTCAGAGCAGTTAATTGTATAAACCCCCGGACGCATGCAAGGAGCTCTCACCTGGGCACTCGGCGGCGGTCTTGGGACACCTTCCTGGCATTCGAGTCGAGCCCAACCTACTCGTGCGGGGTATATAAAATGCATAACCTTAACTGCTCCGCCGCCTGCGGTCGCCGATCACGCTCGCAGGCGCTTCTTCCCACGGCTGGCGCCCTCTCCGTCCGCACTAGCCGACCGCTTGACCTTTGCGGCCACCGCGGCGAAGCGCTCGGCGTCCCAGACGTGCTGCAGGATGCGGTTGTACGCGCCGTTGAGGATCACCATGACCTTGGTGTCGCGGTGGTACGTGAGGCCCGTGATGAGCTTGGGCGTGATGAGGAAGTACTGCGGCAGCTTGCTGCCGCACGACGACTTGGTGATGCGCTGGAACACCTTGCGCTCGTTGTACACGTCCATGCCTTGGTTGATCTCGTCCACGACGCGGAACGGGCACTTGGTCAAGCTCTGCAGCGCCATCAGGTACATGATGGTGCCCACCGATTTCTCCTGCGGACGACAGAGCACCATGCCGTCCGTTAGTGTATGTGAACAACCAAAAGGATCCATCCCTTCTTCGACTATGTAGTGACGCACGCCGCCCGACTGCTCCTCCGCCGTCATCGTCGACAGCTTGGCGTTCTTCCGGAACTGCGCGCGACGCTGGATGCCCCACTTGGAGATGTCCTGTTGACGAAGGAGATTGCTTAGACCCACGGACACCATCAGACCAGGACAGACTCCGCGGAGCGACAACGTACCGAGTCCTCGTCATCCAAGACGATCTCGCCGACGCAGCCAATATCCATGAAGAACTCCTTGAACGACGTGTCGATCAGGGTCACCACTTGCTTCAAGGCTCCGTGCCACGCTTCCTGCAGTTCGACACCACAATATGAGCGTCGAGCCATTTCCATGCCACATCGAAAGAGACCGGTCGACGTGCCTTGATGCCGTTGATCTGCCCCTCGCCGCTCGTGACGCCCTCTTCGAGTGCCTGGAGCTCCGCCTCCTCGGCCACAATCTCCCGACTGATACGCTCGTAGCGCTCTCGGATGGTAATGTCGCCGCGGAAACAGTCGAGCGCGCTGCGGTTGTTCTCGATCTTGCCGCGCAGCTCGTCCAGGTCCTCCGACAAGCTTGCGAACTGCTCCTCGAACTCTTCCAGCGGCGCCTCGTGCTCCGCCTGGCGCTTGTGCTTCATCGCCTTCTTGGCCATGTTCATGAGGTTCTCCTTTGCCATCTTGTATGCCTCTTGCAGCGCTCTGAACAGCAGCCGCGGCATCCCACAGGTGAGACTCTCCCTTCATGTAAACTACCCACAGCAGTAGCCTTCTTCGTACCTGATTGTCGCTTCAGCGCGCTTGAGCTCCTTCTGCGTCAGCTCCACTCGGACTCGCTGGGCGCTCAGTTGGAGAGTGAGGGACGCGTCGCGAGCACTCAGGCGGAATAGCTCCTGCGTGAGCTTGAGGACCTCCTTGAGCTGCCGCGCTTGCCTGTGGATCGAACGTTGGAGCACCAAATGACCGTCAGAACACACTCGCATCTCCTTCATGGCCTTGGCACGTCTCATACTTGGCCGCCTGGTTCTTGAGCTTGCGCGTCAAGGCCTCCTCCTTGTCTGACAGGTCCTGTGTCACATACGTCCACACCAAGCTCCGTTAGCGATGGGCTCGTTAAAGAGCCCGACAACAAGCAGCAAAGCGGGTAAACCGTACGCGCGCGAGTTCGCTGCGCAGACTAAACATCTTGTTCTCGGCCTCGGCGATCTTCTCGTCCATGCGCAGCATTGACTTGAGCTGCGTGCGGATCTCCGTCACCCGATGCATCGACTTGTTCCTGGCCTCCGCGAACTCGCGCTCCTGGTTCTTGAGCAACGTGATCTACCGCCGCGACAAATGCTTAGAGACCACAACACTAGCTAGCAAGAGAGGGGGCCAGGACCGCTCGCGCACCTCCTCCTTGATGGCCGTGGCCTTGGCAGCATAGTCGTCCAGCAGCTTCTGCATCTGTTCCTTTTCCTCCGCGTTCGAGGACGACGCTGCCAGCAGTCGCGGGTTCTTGAGGTCGTTCGTCCTCGTTGTCACGTTGCGGTTGCCGTACTTGGACACTAGCGGCACGCCCGGTCATCAGTCAGGCAAACAGGCCGCACAATGTACGGCAAACGCATAGAGCTCCTACCTGAGGTGACGTATTTCTTGAACGGCGTCACGAGCGCAGCGCGTCGCTCGGCGCCCGAGATCGCGCCGAAGATATCTCCGCCCTGGTTGATAAAGTCTTCTGTGCGGTTGGTGCCGACGAGTACCGTGTGGAACCCGCCATGGACGCGCAGAGCTTCGTGGATGACGTCTGGCGCCGTCACAAGCTGCGAGCACAGAGGCACCGCCAGCAGTCAGCTTCTTGCCCCCTTAGGTCTCTACATTCCAGCTACATACTACCGTACCTCATCAAGGAAGCCCGTGATTCCGAACTCGGTCCGGTACCTCGCCATCTGCTCATTCGTATAGGAGCGATTGATCGGGCCACAGCGACCGCCCTCAACGACGAAGACGGACGCACGCGCGGGTCGACCGGACGACGTGTCGCTGGCGAGCCCATCCAGGATCGTCTTGTAGTCCTCGTGGGTCTCCGTGATCAGCAACGTCATGACCCAGTTCGGCAGCGTGTCTTCGACGTATTTCGCGTGGAGCGGGTCCGACACCTTCATCTGTTGCGACCGTATCGCGTTAGAAGGGTACGTGGACAGCGCTCCTCCGAGCCATCCCTGCGTACCTCGAGCACGAGCGGCCCCCACACCTTGCGCTTGAGCTTGTGCTGGTTCCGCTTCACCCATTCGGCTGCGCGGATCGAGTCGGGGTCGAAGCGCTGGAGCACCAGCTTGCGCTGCACGTCTTCGTCGCCCAGTCTGTTGAGCTTATCCGTTACCCGACGCGCTTGCTCGTCGATCGAGGAGAGTTCCCGAGCGAGTACCTCTCGTTTGCTGGAGATCTCGGCGTGCTATCGTTGACGATCAACATGGAGGTGTCAGATGCCTTTGCATCAAAGTGTTTTGTAGTTGGGCCGCTTTGTACACGCAAACGCACCTCCATTTCGCGCTCGCGTTGCTCCTTCTCGATCTCCGCCTTTTGGCGCTTCAGCTCGCTCTCATCCGCCATGGCCGCGCGCTCTTGCTTCCACTGAATGTCGAGGATTTGAGCTGGTTAGAATCTCCAGAGTCCACTTCACGGCACAGCTGCCTGGAGCCAGGAAGTTTGAGGGAATGTCCACTTACGCCTTCCACGTCGCCTTCAAGCTTCTCGAGCCGTTTGCGGGACTGGTTGTGGTGGTTTCGAAGCTCCTTAATCTCTGAGGCCGTCTTGCTTTGCGACACCTCCGTGTTCTCAATCTGTTCGGCGCAAAAGTCCATCACAGTCACTACAAATGACAGCCCAGAGCGTGTGTGGGTGTATGTATACAGCACGACGTACCAGCTGCTTCTGCCGTTTGATCTTGGCGTCTACCTCGCGCTTGTCAAGGTCGACGGTCGCTTTCCTGGTTTTCAAACCCAATAGTACTCGGTATCGTTAGCAGAAGGCGGCTAATGGAGATGCCAAAAGACATGGAAACGCACTTGGATTTGAGCTCGTCCAGGCGCGCCACCTCCTTGTCCACCAGCTCCTCAAGCGGAGCAATTCGCTCGTCTTTAGCTTTCTGCAACACGTTACCTCACATGTTAGCCACCCATACCCAATAGCCTCTATCATCACGAGCAAAGCAGCGAGTCCAACGCACGTCCATCTCCTCGCGGCATCGCTTCTTCTCCTGCTTGAGCTCGTCGACTTCGCGCTTCATCTGTTCAAACTCAAGCCACAGGCATTTCTTCTCCATCAACTCGGTCTTTACAAAGGAAAAAAGGCCCAAGCACCATTGCGTCAGTCCGCCAGCTTCCATAAGGTATCAACGCGAGCGTTATACTATTCCATACAACACCTCACCTCCTTGATACGCGCCTCGTGATCAACGATCCGCTCCACGTCGCGCTCCAGATGTCGGCACTCCGTCTTCTTCTGCTCCAGCGCCGCACGAACTTGCTCCAAATCCTACCGGTGCCGTGCACACCAATACCGAGGCTGGTGAGGCGACACGTCGCTGCACAGGCGCGCGTATCAATCAAAGCAGAGGACCTACCCGCGCCTTGTCGCGCATGTTGGTCTGCATTTCGATGAGCTCCTCGTGCTTGGCCGCCAGGTCACCGTCCATGATAGCGGCCTCGGTGGCCTTGAGCAGCTGCATGGGGTTCATGCGCGAGAACTCGCCGACCTTGTCCTGCGGCAGGAACTGGCACAGGTTGTCGATCTGGATCTTGGCGCTCTCCATGACCGTCATGACCTTCTTGAGCGTCGAGTCGCGCCCGTTGAGCATCCACGTGCTCCGGTTGTCGCGGAAAATGTTGCGTCGGATGACCGCATTGCCAGTGTCAAAGTAGAGCTCAATCTGTGTATCATTCGGCCGTCAGCGAGGTACATTGGGTAGAAGAGGGCTTTCGCCAGCCCCAGACGACCACGCCCCATAGCTAGAGGCGCAACGCACCTCCGTGTACCCGGACTCCTTCTCGTGGCGCACGAACTGGCCCACCTTATCGGCGCGGCCGAGCAGCTACAACGAGTTCCACAACGCCTCGGTTAGCGCGCGCTTGTTGGGTGCTGCAACACTTCGAGCGCGTCTATAGGCAGCGTTATCCGCTAGCTCATGACGCCAGGAACGTGCCTTGGTGCTGCCGGCGAGTCCGACGCAGAGCGCGCAGACGATGGAGCTCTTGCCCGTGCCGTTCGGCCCAAGGATCAGGTTCAGCCGCGGGCCCGGGAAGAACTCGGCGTCGTTGTAGGTCAGGAAGTTGTGCAGCTTGACGCGGAAGATGGAGCCGTCCACGAACTCGTCCGACGAGCTGGACGTCGCCAGGTCCACGTCCAGCGCCGGCATCTCTGGGCCGCTCGCTCGCTTCCCTTTCACCGGTCCGCGATTCCCGCGCGCGTTGGCCTCTGCTTTCCCGCAAAAAGCGAAACGGCACCTACATTTGTGTATCAAACGCAATGTATTGCTATAAAGTCCTATATATCCTCTAAATTAGGGATAAACCCGTCTAAATCGCTTCATGCCACACCATTTAGGGTACTCAAGTGCTGCTGGCGACGACGAGCTCTGCAGGATCGATTGAGCGCCATGGCGGCCCATGCGGTCACCGCGGCCAAGGCGGCGCTGCGTCCGCCGCGGTGGGTGACGGAGCAGGTGGGGGGCGCCAAGCGCGTGCGCACGTGGCGGAACGCCCCTCTGCTCTCCATCTCCGAGCGTCAGGCGGTGCTGGGCTCGGTGCCCATCCGCAGCAGCAACACGCTGCTCATGCCGCACATGGCGCAGGTGGACTTCACGGACTTCGAGCTCATCTTCCTGGGCACGAGCGCCGGCTCGCCCTCGGTGCGCCGCAACCCGACGTCCGTGTGCGTGCGCCTGGCGCACCAGAACTGGATGTTCGACTGCGCGGAGGGCAGTCTGCGGCAGCTCATGAAGAGCATCATCCGCGTGCCGCTCACCACCAAGTTCTTCATCACGCACCTGCACGGCGACCACGTGTACGGCCTGCCCGGGATCCTGTGCACGCTGGACAACCACAACGCGTCGTATGTCGACCCGGCCACGCGCAAGAAGGCGCCGCGGCCCATCCACGTCTACGGACCGCTGGGGCTCTTCACGTACCTCAACACGGCGCTCGCGACGAGCAGCACGCGCCTGACGAACCTCCGCATCACGGTGCACGAGCTCGTGTCGCCCGGCATACTCGAGAACATGACGGCGCACGAGAAGTTCATGCGGCGCGCTCCGTCCCACCCGGTACGCGCTCTCGGCGCTCTGTATGTGTGCAGCCTTGTCGGCCTGGTGGTAAGAACTCATGGGAGGTGGTATCATGGAGCGCAGAGCCTCAAGCGCGAAACTATCCACGCCGAGTTCGACGGCAACGGGTTCGTGTGGAACGTGCTCGACGACGGTAAGAGGACTGTCCGCGCGGCCGAGTTGAAGCACACGGTCACGTGCTTCGGGTACGTGGTCGAGGAGCACGCCATCCCGGGCAAGCTCAAGTCGGACGAGCTGCTCGAGCGCGGCTTGCGTCCAGGGCCGCTCTACCGCGAGCTCAAGCTCGGCAACAGCGTCATGCTGCCCAGTGGAGAGATGCTGCACGCGGCTGAGGTGACGGGGCCGCCCGCGCGCGGCCGGAAGGTGGCTATTTGCGGCGACAGCTCGGACTCGTCTCGCCTGTTCGACATCGCCCACTCCTGCGACGTAGGTGACCGCTTTCGCTTCTATTAATCGGATGTGGCCGCTTACCCGCATCGTTTCACTGTGAATGCGCAGGTTCTCGTCCATGAAGCCACTCTGAGCCACGAGATGGTCCCTCAGGTTCGGCCTTGGGCGCGTAACATACGGCTTTCGATGTCGGCGTAATCTAACGTTGATGCGTGTCCACGAGGATGGCCAGGCTGTCCATCGAGGACACTCGACCGCTCGCATGGCCGGGTACGCGGCCAAGAAGATGAACGCGACGCTGCTCGCGCTGACGCACTTCAGCCACCGCTTCCGCCACTGGACACCGGACTACCGGTCAATCACGACCATGCACCTCGCGCTCGAGGCCCAGTTCGCGTTCGGCAAGCGCGCGGTCGTCCCCGCGTCCGACTTCCTTCGTATCCCAGTGCCTCGGCCTCCTCACGTGTGACCAGCGGCTATTGGCCACTGCGAGGACGCTGATGGTGTCGTCTGTCCGTACCTTAGAGCTGGCTGAACTCGAGATAGAGTACGGTGCTTCGTGTGTTTGGGCACAACAAGTTGCTTTGCCAACAACAGCAACTCACTGAGCCAAGCATCAAGCACGGAATACACATTCAGCTCCCGCTCTTGAACGGCAGATACAGCCGGGACGAGTGTGAGTGCGACGAGACGAGCCTACAGCTCGCCGAGCAGCGCGGTGACGTCCTCGACGGTGAGGTCGCGGTCGTTCTTGTTCAGGATGGCGCGCACCGACTCGGACATGGTCGAGTTCTTGACCGAGATGGTCTTGTCCACGAAGCTCGGGAGCCGGTCCTGGTTGGCGTCGACCCACCGAAGGTACGTGAGCGATTGCTCCGGCGTCAGGATCGAGTGGAGCATCTCCGTGTGTCGCTGCACAGCCTCCGACCGCTGCTCAAGGCTCTTCTTGAGCTTGCTCAAGTAGTTCTACGCGAACAGAGCGCAGGGTGGTACACGTCAGTTCAACTCGCTGGCAGGACTATTTATTGCCAGGGCCTTTGAACGTACCACGGCCATGGCGACTCGGCGGCGCTCCGACTTGCTTGCCTTGGCTTCACCAGCCCTATATATACAGCAGTGTCGTTTGGTCAGTGCCAACACATTCGATGGTCCTTTGACAGCACTGAGACTCACTTGTAGAGCGACTTGAGCTTCTCGTCCTGCTCGTACGTGAGAGAAAGGTCGCCCGTCAAGGTCGGCCACAGCATGTCCTTCTTAACGATGGCGGGCGCCTTCTTCTTCTCCGGGCCGTCGGCTCCATTGGGCTTGGCGGCCATGTTGCTGGCCTCGTCGAAGAAAACGTCGTCCTGGAGGCTCAGCCACAGAAGGAAGCGGCAGTACGGGGGCAGCAGCAAGTTGTCTAGCTGGCGGAAGTTGTAGTCCTTGACGGCCAGACGCTCCTGCAACGAGAAGAGGGATTATCAGGCAGTGAGAACGCTAGCACTTGCGCTCATGATGCATTGAGGCGAAACGCACCACGCTGTTCGGCCCAAAGCGCTCCTGGATCAGCATAATCCCCTGGCGAATCTTCTCGGCGACAGTCTGGGCACATCCGATCCGTGGCGTTGCCATAGTTAGCCCAGGAGATCAATCAACATGTGGCATGCAGGGAGACCCACCTCTTCGGACCCGCCGTTCTTGAGATCCTCGGCCAGGCCGGCCAAGATGTCGGAGCGCACGCGGCTCAGGGCCTCGTCAGCCCGCTCCAGGTGGCTGGCGCGCGTCGCGTCGATGCTCTCCGTCAGTTGCGACACCTGCCACGGCACGAGTCAGCACGGCGTCGCCACTATCAGTATGGATCGCCATCGATTGGCCCACCTTTTCTTCCAGCAGCTCGAGGTACTGCTTCTTGCGGCGGCGACTCTGGCGAGCAGACTCCCGATTCCGAGCGAGGCTGCAGCGTGGAAGAAGAGCGATAAGAATCGAGAGCGAGAGAGCACTAGGGCACAATAGCCCGGACGTTTGCTTACCGGCGCTGCCGCTTCTCGTCCGTGTCGGCGCCAGTGCCGTTGTTGTCGTCGTCCGTCGTGGTCGAGCGCGGGCCGGCGCTCTCGGTCGCCCCGAAGGCGTTCTGCATCTGCTGGAACGCCGAGAGGGGGGCCGCGCCGCCGGCAGAAGCGCCCGCAGGCGGCGCGGACTCTCCGAACGCGCGCTCGTGGGGCATCGGGGCCGCGCGGCTCACCGCGAACTGCTCCTCGGCCGCCGCGGCGCTCGTCAGCCCCGCTGGCATGCGCTCCGCCGCGACATCGGCCGATAGGAAGTAGCTCAGCAGGTCGTCGTCCTCGGGCGTCAGGTCCATGGCGGCGGCGGCGGCGGCGGCGGCGGCGGCTTCCAGGCGGGCGAGGGGAGCGATGGCACCTGGGGTCCGGCGGTTCGCCAATCAGGACGTTGACCAGGAATTACGCGGGCGCTTCTCGACGCAGCCCCGTCATAGAGTGGAAGCAGCGACGCAAAGTTCGCATTGTCATTTTTGTGCAGCACATGTGCGAACTTTAAGCAAACATTTGCACCAGGTTCTTTAGAAATCACCCAGCAATTGTGAGTGAAGGTTCCGAATGGGTTTGTTCGACCCTGGCGAATCTCGAGGAGTTCATTTTCTGAATCCGGAGAAAGTGCGGACAACCCCCAGCAGCTCGGAAGAAGCGGACAGGATCATGGCCGACGTGCTGAGCGCGCCGTCGCTGCTGAGCGAGGCGAGCGACTCGGAGCTCGAGGTGAGCTCGCTGTGCGGCAGCGAGCTGGAGCTGGAGATGACCTGGGGCGAGGGCCCGATCGCGCCGCTGCGCACGGAGGCGCCGGCCGACCAGGGCGTGCCCAACGAGCGCTCCAACAGCCGCGGCAATGGCTCGGCGCGT
Organism: Phytopythium mirpurense; assembly: GCA_023338055.1. NCBI lineage: Eukaryota > Oomycota > Peronosporomycetes > Pythiales > Pythiaceae > Phytopythium > Phytopythium mirpurense. Next base: position 13,816 of record JAADXZ010000300.1, on the reverse strand, counting down.
GCGCGGACGCCGCAGAAGCGCGGAAGCGACTCCCCGCTGGCGCGCAGCAAGCGGCTGATCAACATCCACCCGATCCGGTCGGTGCCGTACCTCCCGTCGCCCAACGAGCTGCCCGTTGGCGTGCGCAAGCAGCAGCGCTGGTTCAACGGTGCGTCGCTGGTTACCGTACGCGGTCAGTACTTTAGTATATGAGGCTGAGTGACTCATTACTCTGATACGGTGATAGACCATCACTTTGGCAACCGCGCGGCCTCGACCCGCCTTGACGACCTCATGGAGCACATGCAGATCAGCGTCGAGTGGCGGTAAGCGCGCTGTCTCTCGTACCGCAGCAATGGTATGGCGCTTAATATGTATGGCTGGTGCAGATCCAACTTCCAAAAGCTCGCGGAGCCGCAGAACCAGGACCTGCAGACCGCCTTTCGCAAAGGCCGCGTGCCGGGAACGCCGCAAGGCAACAGCCAGCCACGCCCGCGTCGCCGCGACGACTGGAACCGTACGCGCACAACAGCGCTGGTTGGTGCGTATCGCATGGGCCGAGGATGCTAAGTGGACTTGCACCATGGATCTGATGGGGTCAGATGCGGAGGAGATGTTCCTGCGCGTTGACCGCCGAGCGCGGACGTTGATGCTTCGCTCGTTCAACTCGTTCGCGCCCTTCATTGAAGCCGTCGAGTACATGGTGCTGCACTTTGTCCAGGTGCGTGCTTGCTTGCCGAAGCTGCTGGAGTGATGCCCCCGTTTGCCTAACTAACGGTTGCATGGGCTTTCATAGTGGAAGGAGGCCCCGTCGGAGCTGGAGGTTGCGGCGCCGCTCTTCCGGGTGTTGACGCACCCGATGGAGTTGCTGCAGCCGTCGGAGAAGGAGGTCCGCTTGGTGCTCCCGCTCGTGGACTCGGCGTTCCACCGGCTCATCATCCACAGCGTGTGCCAGTTCTACGGCGTTCGCTCGCGAAGTAGGATCCACGTTCTTTACAGGTAGATGGAGGATGCCTTTGGAATGGTGGGTTGCTAACGGCGGATTGCGGTGCGTGCTACAGCGGAGGCGAACCGCCGGTTCAACACCAAGATCATGGTGCTCAAGAGTCCGAAGAAGAAGTTCTCGGAGGAGGAACTATCGAAGAATTCGCTCTGCGAGTTCATCCGCGAGACGCGTATCATGAAGCAGCCAGCGCCTGCCTTCGACGCTCCCTTCCCGGACGCGCAGTGCAAGCAGGACGCTCTCGAGCTCAAGTCCAAGAGCAGTGAGTGCAGCGATGGCTTTTGCTTGGTCGACGCGCCTCAGGTGTGAACTGTATGCGTGTGTGTCGCCGCGGGGCGAGCGCGTTCGGCTGCATGTTGCATGTTTGATGGCAGACGAAGAGCTCGGCCTCCCGTAGTTTCCAACCGCCGGCCCGAACGCGAACCCGCGCACTGCGAGTCGACGCGCAGCTGTCATCCATGGATAGCAGCAGCAGCAACAATAGCAGCAGATCATTTGTACACCAACGAGAGACGACGAGGTGCATGCACCAGGATCAACACGACCACGACGTTGAAGCATCTTTACGGGAACTTGTAGCATTCATGTCATGTACATTGAGGTTTTACATCGGCTCCCTCGCCGTATTGAGGTTTTTCACACATCGTCTTTGACAGGGTCTTTTGTCAAAAGATTGATTTTCTTTTGACAATACGTACTACTCTTCGACAACTTCTGGAATGATAAATTTGGCTCATGGAATGTATAATTCTCCCAAAACTTTGTTGTATTACGATAATATGGAATGGTAATATTTTTGATTTACGAGAAAATGTCTAGTATTCGTTTATACAGGAATAATTATAAATGTTTTTTTTTTACATTTTGGGATTGCGTAATAGTCCATCCCCATCTTAACGAGTTTGAAAGGGATTCGATATTTGTCCGCGGACACACGTAAACGTGTGCGTATTCAAGCTACTTACTTGGATTCACAATAATCGATAAAACCTCACCATCTGACTAGGTTTTTCCCTCGTTTTCAATAAAACCTCGCTGATTGCGAGTTGAGGTTCCTGCGAAGAAGCTACTCCGGAGTACAGTATAACGTGCCAAGGCTTCGCCCTCCCTCCCTTCCGCTGCACAAGCGCGCGTGTCGACTGCGGAGGAGACGATGGACGAGGGAAGCGCTGGCACTGCGCCGGCGCACAAGCCGCAGGAGGCGGACCACGCGGCGGAAGCGGAGGCGACGCCGCCCCCTTCGGACGAGTCCCCGATGGTCAGCGAAGGGGAAGAACGCCTTTCCCAGGACGAGCCGACAAGCGAGAAGGGGGCGGCGGGCGAGGACGGGAGCGCTCCCCTGGTACCACGCGCCGACTCCCCCGCTGAGGAGGACAGCAGCAGACAGCCGAGTGTCCCGGCGCCGCTGGTCTTGCCGCCCGAAGACACAGGACATGCCGTCCTGGACGGCCCGAGCGCGAAGCTCTTGATGGCGGAGAGCGTGGTCGCGACCCCCGAGGGAACCATCCACGCGACGGTGGACATGATGTCCCCGTCGGCAGCAGTGGCTGCTCCCGTTGTAGATGAGGAGGAAGCGGCGGAGCGGTCGTCACACGACCAAGCCAGTGGCGACACTGACACGGAGACCAACGGGGACGTCAGCGAGCTAGCCGCCGACAGTGAAGACGGCGCGGTGAAAGCAGCAGAAACCCTGGGAGAGGACGAAAACGAAAGCGGCGAGCATGCCACCATCAAGGAGGTGACGGAAGCCTCCAGTACCCTCGACGCCCCGCCGACGGACGAGAAAGTGGAGCAGACACTTGCGCGCATCCGAGACAGGTACGTGCATAATAGGTATGCAAGGACCGTTATGCGGCAGGGTTGACGGAACTTTTGCTCCGTGGTATTGCGCAGATTGCCCTGCGAGTCGGTCGAGATGCTCGAGTCGGGCGAAATCCTCGCCCTGCCGAAGGGATGGTCGACTCGGCAGTCAAAAACGAACGACGGCAAGACGTACTTTGTGTCGCCGTATGGCCATACGCAATGGCTCCGCCCTCCCATGAAGACAGGTGTGTCGGGCGAGATGCTGTTGGTGCCTTTACTATGGATGGTGGGCAATATTCCCTGACATACTGTCCGTTTTGTTTTATAGGTGTCACGTACAACTGGGTCCACGAGATCGAAGTGAAGTTCGGACCTGGGCGACTCGGGTTAAACTTGAAGCAGATCGCGGGTCTACCCGGGACCGAGTTCACTGACGTACAAGTTCACATAGCTGAGATCTACAAGGTACAAACTGAGTGATGCCAGATCTCCTTGCATCCGCATTGACTAACTCCGTCCGGGCTGTCTGCTAGCTACCCAATGGGATGGCGAGTCCAGCGGAAATCTACAACTGGAGCGTGAAACCTGAAAAGTGCGTGATTCGCTAATGCGGACAAGCTACTCGCGTGTCACTAACAAACACTTCTCGTGGGCTCTTTCAGGCGCCTTCAAGTCGGAATGCGCATGACCATGCTGAACGGGATTCCGTTGACCGGCTATACGTACTCCGAAGTGCTTGAGCTGCTTAGCCGGGTGGTACGACCCGTTCGCATTAAGTTTGCAGACGTCTCCAAGGGCATTGTGGTACGTGCGTGTGCGGGGGTTGGCGTAGGTGTGCAGACCTGGTGAAGTTGTGTACGTGATGCATATCTGATCATTGCATGAATCAATTCCAGGGACGCGTTCAAGAGGAGCCCCCTGAAGAAGAGACGCAGGAGCAGATTGAAGCGCGAGCCGCGAGAAGAATGCAGAGCGACCTGCAGCTAGAGTACTTCCAAATTCTGGTCGCCCACGAACTGCATGCGGAGGTTTGGGGCGTTTCCAAGAAGCGAATGATGAAGCAAGCGCTCGAAACGGACCAGAAGTGCAACATGCTGTCATCGGCGATTGAAGAACTGGAGTCATATCACAATGGACTTGAGAAGGAGCGCGAAGATCTGATCATGGAAGCCGAACAGCTGCGAGGGATGGTGGAGCAGCTGAGGCGTCAAGAAGCTGGCGAAATTGAATCTCCGGAGGTCGTCAAGAGCGCAGAGCTTGCCACCAGGAATGCCGCGCTGGATAAGGAGATCGTCGAGATCATCGCTGAGAACGAGGAGCTGCGGAAGGAACGTGTTATCATCGAAGAGTCCCTGGATGCGGTCCAGAAGGAGCTGGACGAGTACGCGGACTTCGACATTGAGAGCGGCGAGTACGAGATCAAGTTCTTTTCGCAGGCTTTCCTGGGTTCGATGGTGCAGCGAGGCTCGATCGACACTCGTGCTGAAGATGCGCGCGAGCGTTTGCTGGAGAAGATCAAGAGCCAGCGGGACCATTTGAAGGAGGAGCTCGAGATGGAGGAAGAGCGGTCCAAGTTCGTCGAGTCGGAAATTGCACAGATCCGGAAACAAATGGCGGTCGCGGCTGCGGCTTCGAAGAGAGAAGACGACATGATTAGCGGCCAGCGGCCGCCCCAGCTCGTGTTCTTGGAGAACAAAATCGGGCTCTTCCGCAAAAACTTGGTACGTGGACGATGGGTCGGTCAACCTGTGCAAGTAAGAGCGTGTCGCTGATGGTATGTGTGGCTCCCTCAACAGCGCGAGACAGTTGCTAGTATTGCAAAAGCGACGAATGTTGGCGACACTCAGCAAGCGGAGAACTTGGCCTTCCGGCGAGCAGCGCTCAAGGACGACTTGAAGAACGCGCTCGACGAGATGCAGCGGATGGAGAACGAGCTGAACCTGTTTTCTGGCATCAACCGTGGCGTCACAGATTATGGCCCAAGCATCCTGGACGAGGACACTGTGAACGAGGCGGTGAACATTGACTTGGCGCCTCAAGAGCGCGTGTCCGAGTCGTCTCGGCTACAGATCAAGTTGACAAGGCTGCAGGCTCAAGTGGTGCGCCTGCGTATAGGATAGTAAGCGTGTTGTGGTGACTGATTGATATCTAACTTACGATGATCATGAATGTCACGGCAGCACGAGACCGTGCAGCAGCTTGCCAAGGCCGCGTCGGAGCACAATGAGGAGCGGATAGATGATCTCCGCACGCGGCGTGCGCAACTCAAGGATGAAATGAAGGTGGTGCAGGACAAGTTCCAGGAGCTGACGAACCAGACCCTGAACGTGTCGGCCAAGCAGAAAGACACGTACGTGCGGCCATCGGTCTCTATCAGTGATTTCCGGGCGTCGATGGTGCGGCCGTCGCTGGGCCGCAACTCGTCGGGACAGTTCGAGATGCCGCGCAACAGCCGCAGCAGCAGCAGTGCGTCGTTGGCGTCCATGCCGCAGTCGGTGGATTCATACCAGCCGTCCGCGCCGGTCAAGGAGGGCTCGCTCCCGTCCACGAGCGGATTGCTACTGAAGCACCCGACGCACTCGAACGAGAAGGGCATGTTTGGCAACATGTCGCTGCGAGGCATACGCGAGCGGTGGTGCGTCATTGACCCCACCGGGTGCCTTCGCTACTACAAGCGCAAGGGCGATCGCGAGCCTCGCGGAGCGATCCCGCTGAACATCCCGTCGCTCGAGATCGTGCACGGCAAGGAGGTGGGCAAGCCGAATGAGTTCATGATTTGCTCGGCGACGCACCAGACGCGGCTGGGCGCCAAGAGCCGGGAGGACATGTTGCGGTGGGTCGAGGCGCTCGAGCAAGCCCACGCGGTCTTCATGGCGCAAGGCCCAAGCCGCGAGTCGGTCGACAAGAGGGCGCCGGGGTACCAGGAAAGCGTGGGGTCAACGGGCAGCGTCGAGGTCGCGACGTCCCCCGCGTCCTTGGAGATCGCGAACCGCGTCTCTCGCGCGACGCTCGGCTTCTAGGCTGGTTCGGCAACGGCTTTGGATCGATACGAGCCAGCCCGAGAGGAGACCGATCCTGATGGTATCCACACACACACCGTGTGCCATCCGAGCACTGCCATATCATATCGCGAGGCGCGAGGTTGAGTCAGTGTGTACGGCGTAGACGTATTTATTGGCAACATGGCACGGCTCCAACACCAAGACCAACAGGCAAAGATCACGCGCACGCATTGACGTGCATTGGCGACACACAATGTTACAAAATTCAAGTTATACGTAGATCTATCAGCCCAAACATACATGCATGGAGCCCTCGCCGTCACTAACGTGAAGAGTCACTAAAACGAGCGCCGCCTCCGCCAGCAATAGGTGAACGAGGCGGCCACCAACCTCCATACTACTTACTAGCCCAGGCGGCAGGCGCCAACACCTCCGGAGCAGACGGAGGCGAGCCACGCGAGATCGCCCCCGCCGCCGCAGCTGGCCATGTTCCGCGCGCGCAAGTCGGTCGAGGTTCCCTCCAAGCGCAGCACGGGGCTGCTGAGCCCCCGCGCGGAGGACCTGCTGGGCGCCACCAAGCGCCAGCGGCTCTCCATGGCGCCCTACGCCGCCCCCGCGGCCCCCAAGTCTGCCGGCGACGGCGCGCGGCGCCAGACGCTGCTGCTGGACTCGCCCGAGTGCGCCATCGAGCTGGTGGACGCGCTGCCCGCCGCCGTGAGCGAGGAGCTGCGCAGAGAGTGGCCGGCCATGGCGGCCGCCGGCGGCTACGCGCAGCCGCGGGCCGTCTCGTGCCGCGCGCGCGTGCCCTCGGCGCGGCACCGCAGCGGCGCGCAGGTCGTGCGCGTGTACGTGTTCGTGCTGCGCGCCAAGGTGCTGCTGTGGCGCCCGGAGCGGCGGCAGGTCGTGTCGCTGCCGCTGCCCGACGAGCTCGAGCGCGACGAGGCGCTGCAGCCCTTCCTGCTGCCGCTCTACGGCCCGAGCCTGTCGCTGCTCATGGTCGGGCGCAGCGGCAGCGTGCTCTTCTGGGAGGACATTGAGCTGCCGTACGACAGCATCCCGCTCAGCGTGCAGATCCCGCTGCAGCCGCTCGAGGTCGTGCGGACGCACGCCGACGCGGTCATCGGGCGCCAGGACAGCGGCGAGGCCGACGACGACGGCGCGGCCGCGGCCATGGGCGTCCTGTGCTGGAGCGACCAGGGCAGCGTCTGGGAGGTGGCCATGGACGACCGCCGCCTGCGCGTGCGCGCGTTCGAGAAGCAGCAGCCGGGACTCCTCGCCGGGCTGACCAAGTCGGTCGCCAGCTTCTTCTTCTCGTCCGGCGCCGCGCCCAGAAGCAGCGCGTCGGCCGCCGGCAGCAGCACGCTAGGGACCTTGGCCGCCGCCGGAGGGAGCAGCTCGGGCGACGTGGACCCGCAGCAGCCGATCCAGTACGCCAAGGTCGTGCCGGCCGCCGCGGGGAGCGACAGCGACGACACAAAGGCCGACCTCGTGGTGCTCTACGCGAGCGGCGTGGTCGAGCGCCGCCAGTTCAGCGCGGGCGACGTGCTCGACTGCTCGTACACGACGACGTGGACCTTTGACGCGAGCCGCGTCGCGCTCGCGTACTTCAGCGACTCGTTCCCGCGCCTGCACCTCGCCAAGATCTCGGTCGTCGCCGTCCCGAGCGCGAGCGAGTCGCGGCTCTCGCTGCTGGTCGCGTTCGTCTGCGCGCCCAAGGACGAGGCGCTGGACACGGAGACGAGCGAGGACGCGGCGCTCCCCAGGGTCAAGTACGTGCTGTTCCAGTTCGCCATGGCGACGGACGGCCCGCCCGAGCCCGAGTGGGCCTGCGTGCTGGACTACGCGCCCGTCTTCTCGGACGCCCTCGAAGGCCGAGACCCCGAGCGCGCCAGCCGCTTCTTCCACGTCGAGAGCTTCTCGATCACGAGCACCACGCTCTACCTCGTGTGGCCCGCGGCGTCGCCCATCCAGGTGTCGACGATCCTACTCCCAGACCCGGAGCGCCCTCGGCAGTCGAGCGTCCGCTCGGCGGCGTTCTCGCTCCAGGGGATCCAGCACCAGCAGTCGACGTTCGCGTTCGGCGCTCGAGTGGAGGAAGCCGAGGCGAGCCACGGCCGCGGGCCAATCTCGAGTGACTCCGTCAAGGGGTCGCTGTCGTTCCTGCTGCTGGAAACCGGCGGCGGAGGCAGCCAGGCGCTCTCGGGCTCGCTCTGCGTCGCGACGGCGTCCAACATGCAGCAGGTGGAGCGCCCCTCGCGCTGGGCCGGAGGTGGAGGTGGAGCGAAGCGGGCCGGCGTCCAGAGCGCTGGCGCCGCGGACCCTTCGTCGCACTTTGTGCCCGAGCACCTCGACGTCGAGGAATACGTCGGCGTGCTGCTGGCGCACTTCCAGCGCGATCCGCTGGCCACGTCGCCACTCCGAGTCAACAGTCAGGACGTCAGCACGGTGGCGCAAGCCGTGATCGCGCTCGACATGCAGATCTTGGACGCGCGGCCGTCGTCCGGCTTGCGCTGGGGCAAGAGCGACACGAGCGAGCAGCGAGAGTATCTGCAGCACACGTCCGAGCTGGCGGTCGTGACGCCCAAGCTCGTCAAGTACCAGCTGGAGGAGAAGCGCACGCGCCACGTCGAGCTCATGCGCTTCCTCGAGCGGCGCTGCGAGGCCGTGTGGGCCTACCTCGACAAGTCGCCCGAGCTCAAGCGCTGCCTGATGGAGAACGAGGAGAAGCTGCGCGCGGCCACCGCGCTGAGCAAGCTGCAGGCGTCCATCCTGCCGCCGACCGGCGCGACGACGGCGCTCGAGGGCCTGGAGGAAGACGACGCGGGGCCGCCAGCGACCGAGGCGGAGCGCATCCAGCGGCGCCTGACGGGCCAGTTCCTGCTTCACGCCATGGAAACGACCGTCGAGCGCCGCGGACACCACCGCGAGCAGCTGCAGCTCGCGGGATACAACGCGTTCGACGTCTTCTACTGCGAGGTCAGCAAGCTGCCCGAGCTGTTCCAAGTGTTGGACCACGAGCTGGACGCGCTCGCGGCCTCGATCGGTGACAGCGACCCGACGTACCTGCACGCGCTGCTCGAGAGCGGCTACGCCATGCTGCGCCTGATCCGCGCGCCGCCGGCGGACGACAAGCAGGTGTTCCCGGCGACCGGCAGCTGGGCGTTTGGCGCGCGGCAGGTGCGCGAGGTGCTCGTCAACCACGTGACGCGGCTCTCGCAGCTCGTCGGCTACTCAACGACGGCGGCCGCGTCCTCGCTGGCGGCGGCTGACACGCGCGTGCGGTGGCCAGCGAGCGACCTGCTCGAGATGACGGAGCAGATCCGCGCGGTCGGCGGCGCGCTCCTCGACAGCTACGCGCGCATGGGCGGCGACTCGGACGACCTGCGCAGCGAAATGGCCTTCGCCAAGCGCGCGGTGCTCAACCCGCTCGTGTACGTGGCGACGATGGCGCCGGTGACCGCACCCTTGTCCAGCTCGAATCACTGGGGCAGCGGCGTCGAGATGGGCGGGGTGGCAGGCTTCGAAGAGCGCGGTGCGGTCGCGCGGCAGCGTGCCGAGCTGCTCGCCCACTGCGTGCGTCTGTGCGAAGCCTACCAGTACTACGAAGGCATGGTCTTCCTCGCGTACGTCGAGGACCGCGCGAACCTGTCGAGCCTTGACTACATCCTGGGCTCGGCGCCCAAGAGCGCGGCGCTCGAGCGTCTCGAGGCGTACTGCTCGGCCTTCGAGGCCTTTGACGAGTTTGTGTTCCGCTGGTACGCGGGCGAGGTCGAGAACCCGTGGGCGTCGCACCCGGAGGACGACGCGCCGCAAGACGACGACGCGGCCGCCGCGAGCGGACGAAGCAGCGGCAACAGCAGCGCCGCCGCCTCGGTCGCCATGACGCCCTCGACCTCGCCGACGGCCACGACCATGTTCTCGTACCTGCTGGCCAACTCGGCGCTCTTTGCCGGCTCGCTGCACACCTTCATGAAGCAGCGCGAGCCGCTCGCCAAGTACCGCTGGATGACGGCCGTCTCGCTCGAGCGCTACGACCACGCGGCGGCGCTGGCGCTGCACGAGGCCGAGGGCGAGCAGTGGTCGCTCTCGGACCGCAAGACGATGGCCAGCATGGCCAAGATCGCCGCGCTGGCCGCCGCGCCGAACGCCACGTCGCCCACGACCGAGTCCACCATGCAGCGCATCGACCGCGAGGTACGTGCGCTCGGAGGCCGAGTGGATGGATGGATGGATGGCTCGACATGCTGTTGTTCTGTGGATCGGCTGACGGACTGTGCCGTACCATCGTGTGGACGCAGCTCAAGCGCGGCAAGATCCAGGAGATCCTCCTGCAGCTGCCGCTGGCGCTCGCGGTCGACGCGCAGCCGCTGTCGCCCGAGGGATTGGTCCACGCGTGCCTGGAGGCGAGCATGTCGGTAGCCAAGGACGACCCCCTCCGGTACGACACGTCCTACTCTCTCACCCGGCTTGTTTGCGGCCAGCTAACGCGCTTGGACCTTGCACCTGCCTGTGCCTGTGCCTGTGTTTGTTTGTACGTGCGACGATGCAGCACGAGCCTCTTCCTCCTGACGCTCGACGCGCTCGAGACGCTGGCGGCGGACGCGGCCACGCCGCGGGACGAGAGCGACGCGGCGGTCGCCGAGGTCTGGCGCTGCTGCTTGCAAGCCGACCGCGAGCTGTGGCTGGCCATGCTGGCCGAGACCGAGACGGACAGGATGAACGAGGAGGCGCTCGACAAGCACATGCGCCGCACGCTGCTCTTCTCCGCGGCCCACAAGCGCCGCGCGCAGATCCAGGCGAGCGCCAGGCCCAAGGCTAAGGCCAAGACGCATGGGCGCGGCGTGTACGCGTCCGCGGCGCTGCTGGAGGCGCTCGTGCGCGACGAGCAGGACGCGCAGTCGGTTGTGAGCGCGCGCGCGTTGCCGCTGTTCGTCAAGACGCTGCACCTGGCGATCGAGGTGTAAAGCGGGCGGGTCGTCCTTGGTCTGGCTTCGCTTTTCGCTCCTCTCTCTCTTGCAGACACGCCACCACGCCCTCTCTCGCTCCCCCAATCCCATCACTGCCTTTGTAGCCGCACTCGTGCCTTCTCCTTGTTGTTATCCACTCGTCCCCTTCTCCCCACAGCACGCACAGCAGCAAGCGAGCGAGCCGACGAGCTATAGCGAATAGCTCTCGCCCTACCTACCCTACCACTACCCTACCGCCGATCGACACGACCTCGCGGGCGGCAGCAACAAAACCAAAGAGGGAAATAAAAACACTCGGCCGCTTCGCCCTGGCGATTGGTGCTCGCGCGCACGGCCCACAGGAGACGGCTGCCCACGCTCCGAGACGCTTGCCACGCTCCTCGACGCTTGCCACGCGCGTCCGGAGCTCAGTCCTCGTCGTCGCTCGCCGCCGCCAGCACCGGCGAGAGCGCGACGGCGAGCACGGCGAGCGACATGAGCATGACACGCGAGTCCAGCGCCGGGTTCTCCGTCGTGACGACCCAGCTGTGGCGACCGACGACGGACAGACGGACGGACGAGCGTCACCAACACAAGCAAGCGCGTGAGCTCTTTGACCAGCAAAACGCCACCACACAATGACACAAGTGGGAGGGGAGATAAAACAGCAACGACACGCAACGCGACGCACCTGTCGGCGAGGAACAGCGCGGCGACGCCCAGCGTCAGGAGCAGCACGGACGCCGTCGACTGCGCGTGCTCGCCGTGCCGCGCGCTCACCGCGAGCGCAATGACGAGCGCCGTGTCGGCGACAGCGCCCGAGGCGAGCGCCGGCGTGCGGAACTCGTCGGCCGTCGCGCCCACGAGCACGAGCAGCTCGGCGGCGCAGCGCCAGGCGAGCGCGATGGCGACCCACGTGGCCGACGCGCGCGCGTCCTTCTGGTGGAAGAAGAGCAGCAGCGCCACCACGGGCGTCAGGGCCGGCAGCCACCGCCGCCAGAGCTCGCTCGCCGCCTCGGCGTCGCCCTCGCGGGGGATCAGCTGGCTCGCCACGAGCGACCCGACCACGGCCGCGACGCTCAGGAACGACACGAACCACCCGCTCTCGGACAGCTTGGCCACCATGTCTGCCACGCCGCCGCGGGCGGGCCCGCCGGCCTCGCGCGCGCTGGGCGTCGGCGCTCGGGGCAGCAGCACCCCCTCCTCCTCCTCCTTCTCTTTCTCCTTGTGGGCGTCCGAGAGCGTCGTCGCGGCCTTGGCGTCCTCCTCGTACGCCAGCATCACCGTCTTGGTCGTCGTCGTCATCGTCGTCGTCACCTTGGTCTCCGCGGCCGCCTGCTCGCGCACGACCGGCGTGGACAGCACCGCGAGCGTCGAGCGCAGCAGCAGCGCGTCCTCTTCCTCCTCCTCCTCCGTCTTGCGCTCGCCCGCCCCGTCCAGCCGCGACACGAACGTCGTCGTGGTCGTCTCGGGCTCCTCCTCCTTCTGCAGCTTGCTCGCCTGGCGGCCTGACCGCCGCACCACGGGCTCCTCCTCATTGCCGCCGCCCTCCTCCTGGTTCGCCTTCTCGGGCGACGCCGCCTTGCTCGCCTTGCGGCCGACGGACGCGCTGCGCGACCGCCCGCGCGGACGTCCGGGCCCGCGGCCGCTCTTGCCGCGGCTGCGCGGGCTCTTGGGCGTCGACGCCGACCGCCCGGGGCTGCGGCTGCGGCTGCGCCCGCGCGTGGGCGTCGACGCGCCGCTGCTGCTCCCTGCGTCCGCCTTCTTGCGCGCTGCGATGGTCCGCAAAACCCGCAGGCGTTAGCGGTCCGGTCCGTAGGCGCACTAGCGAGCAATACAGCCGGCGAGTGAAAGGGCTCGACGCACCGTCCTCAAAGCGCTTGATCACGGCGCCGTATCCGTCCGCCATGAGGTCCATGCGGCTCTCCCTGTCGGTCACCCCCACAAACGTACCCGTAGCGTATATACCATGCACATATAAGCAGCGCCCCAACGGTCAGTCCGATTAACAGAGGGATAAGAGTGGATGCGAAGAGCTACGCACCACGTGTTGCTCTCCTCGCCATAGCCGCTCCACACCACCAGGTAGTGCACGCGCGCCTTGACGAGCTTGCGATCCACGATGCGCTCGATCTGCGCTGGCATGTCGCTCCGTACGTCGGGCTCTGCTCCTTGCGCGACGGCGGCGGCGGCGGCGGCTCCTTGTGCTTGGACTTGGCGGGGCGGGATCCCCAAAGACGTTCGCGCGTTTTTCTCTAGGAAATGAATGGGTTTGAGTATGCGTGGGAGGTAGATGCGTGAGTGTGAGTGTGTGTGGAGGTGTTTGAAAATGAAGAGAAGGACGTGGCACTATTGCGGGGAGACGTGCGGAACTTTAGCACTTTTTGCGCGAATTAATTCGAAAATCCACGGTACTCTTCGTCCCAAGTTCAACATCAACCAGTGCTGCCGAGAACAAAGCGCTCGTGCCTGAATGACTGTGTGGACATCCCAGTGATCACGGTTGTACATCAAGTATATAACCATCTCAAATAACACAACACCAATCCGCTTTTGCGCGAGCTTCAGTAGACCAGCTTCACAGACGAAAAGAAGCACTCACATTCGTTCGAGGTCGGCGGGGTGAAGCCCGTGTCGATATACTACGACGGCTCACCCACTTGGTCATTGTGAACGCACCCATGACGAATATTGCTTCTTCCTCGGTCCGTTAACACGGCGGGGCGACGGCGCGCTTGACCCGGAGGCACGCCGCACGCTCGGAGCTTGGCATATACGAGCTTTTCTGCAACTCGACAATTCCACTCTTCAGGTGGAGGTAGTTGACGATGGCCGCCGCTGGATCGAGGCGGCCGTTTAGGTGTGGGTACGTCGCGATGCCGTGGCCGAAGAGCCGCAGCGCACTGAAAAGAGTACATGCTAGCTTTTGAAGCACCTGTGGCGCGGCGCCGCCGGCAGTTGCGACCCAACGGGTGCGTGGTTAAGGTCCCCAGCGTCGAGTTGAGCCGGCGCTACCTGTGCCAGGAGCCGCGCCGCTCCAAGAGGTCGGTGCGTCTGCACAGAAGCGCCCAGCAGCCACGCGT
>JAADXZ010000299.1:0-27645 GCA_023338055.1 Phytopythium mirpurense | reverse complement strand
CCCCCCCCCCCCATGAAGCCACACGAGCCACCTCCAACAGTCCAAGACCATGGCACATACTTGTCATTACCGCCATGCACGAGACACTACCACACTTATGCGACCACCACAAGAAGATGGGAAGACGGACAGACGCCCCCGTTCTCCTGCGAGGCGCTTACCTCGCCATCACAAAAAAGTCCTATCGCTTGCTGTCTAAATAGTCCCCCAGAAGCTCCCGCGCCCTACCGTGATGCTCGGGTAGGGCCGCGTGGACGAGCATGAGGTGGGGGCGGGGGGCCGCCACTTCCTCTCGGTGACTCGGGATGTACTGGATCCTCCTCCCACACCGTCGCGCCCTACCACCAGTTGATCGGTAGGGCGGGGGACGATGTGAAGCCCACCCCAACTCCTCTTGGCGCAGGCCTCATGTGGTAGATCCCCACCACACGAGCCCCAACGGCCAAGCGGACAGGTTCCGTCAAGGGGGCGGCGGCCTCGGCCGCATCCAAACTGCGGGTGCGGACGGGTTCCTTGGCCCGTCCGGTCCTCGGTCGCTTCACTGCGGCGCGTCGGCCATGCGGCCGTCCCCATCCTCTTCCACGCGGTCGTCCATCCGCTCGACGCCCTCGTCCTCGTCCGCACACAGCCGCAGGTCCCTCGGGGTCACTGGGACGGCCGCGTCGTCCAGCAGGGAAGCACACGCGCCCTCCGCGTCCGCACCCTCTTCCCGTCCGCAGGGCGTCTCGGGGATCACGTAGGGCGGGCTCGTGGCGAAGTGCACGCGCTTGGGCTCGCCCTGCGTCTCGTCCACGCCCACGTCGTCCTCGTCATAGATGAGGTCGAGCGTGCCGCAGCTCGTGGCGCTCGCGCTGTTGTCCGAGGACGAGGTGGTCGAGTTGGCCGATTGGCCCCTCGAGCGCTTGCGCGGGGCCCCCGAGCCCGCGGCCGACAGCATGGACGTCGGGTGGTCCACCCCACCGTCCATGCTGAGCGCGCGCACGCCGTTGCGCACCGACGGCGACAGCTCGAGCCGGTGCGCGATCTGCGCGTTGAGCAGCGTGTTCATCTGCAGCGCGTGCTCGTCCGGGTCGAGCGCGTCGCAGCGCGCGCGCACGCGCTCGGCGATCTGCTCGCGCGACTCGAACGACTTGAAGGCGTACGAGCGCGACGAGCCGCCGAACTTGATGACCGATCCATGGACCACGAGCGTGGGCGTGAGCGCCGTCAGCCGCTGCCCGTCCACGAACGTGCCGTGCGCCGAGCGCAGGTCCACCAGGTACGTCGCGCCCTTCTCGTGGTGCACGAGCGCCGCGTGCAGCCGGGAGATGGACAGGTGCGCCAGCACCAGGTCGCACACGCCCGCGTTGCGCCCGACCAGGTAGATGGCCTTCTGGTCCACCGTGTGCTGCATGCAGATGGGTCGTTGGTCACGGGGAGCGTGTTAGCGAGTGACGACAAGGGGAGGAAGGTCATACATACGCCGACGTGGGTCCTGCGCACTGCCGACACAACAGGGGGATGCCCTACCGTGGTCAACAGCACGTTGTCCTTGAACACGTCGAGTAAGGAGATCGCGCGCGGACGCTGGTGCAGACACCTGCCGTTGGTTCCGCACACGTGTGTCAGTGTGTCTGGCTAGTTCCGCTTTCGTACGATGGCATGGCCGGGTAGGGCGGCCGCCCACGCTTCCAGGCGCCGCAAGGAAGGAGGGACACGAGACTACTACGGCACGCACCACGTAGGGGCCGGGAAGGGCAGCGTCGGGGGCGCGATCGGGTCCAGGAACTTGGGCTGGGACACGAACGGGTCCAGGTTGAGCCGCGGCACCTGCAGCGCCGACTCCATCTTGACGCGCGCGCGCGCGGAGGGTAGAGCGGTAGTGAAGGAGGGTGGGAGGGGGCGAGGGAGGGAGGGGGAGCCTTAAAAAGCCGGTGGGGGGCCGCGCTCTACTGCTAGAGGAGCGCGATGGGAGCCCGCGCCGCCGCCGCCGCCGCCGTGCTTGGGGTTATGCTCGGTCGCGTCGCCCTACCGGCAGGTACGTCGGCCGCCTCGTATCGCGTGCTTTCAAGTGTGAATGACGGCCGCGGTAGAGGGGACAAGTAGGGCGCCAGTAGTGTGGTGAACGCTGCTGTAGTTCTGTACCACGACGCTACGCTGGGTACGATTTAGTTTTTCGATTCGGTTTTAGGACGATGTGGGTAGTGTTTTGTGCGGATGAGAAAGAGCTATTTTGGGAGAGAATATGTGTATAACTCGGGTTTAGGCGAGATCCAATGGCGAAATATCAATTACGATTGACAACACAGGGTGGTTAAAAAACAGCTCTATTTTTTGCTTTTCAGTACATTACCAGTAGTGGACTCCAGATTGGAGCGGAGCCACCGACGGACACGTGCGCGTGGAATGCGCGACCCGACGGACGGCGGACGGACGGAGAATGAATGACAACCAGACGAAGTGCGGGATCAGTTCCCAGCTTGGTATCGCCGCGTTGAGCTCCTTTGAACAACCAGCCGACGCTTTCGCGTCGTCGGTCGGGCGAATGATTCTGAACTTGAGAATCGAGCGGGTGCTGGAACCCTGGAACCTGGCTTGTCTCTTGTCTCAGGGTTGGGCGGCAACCACACAAACAGCCACGTTCAACAGCCGTCGTCTCGAGCGCCGCCGCAAATGCGCCATGCATACAGTACTCGACTATATACTTGGTGCGTCGTGATGGTCTATGGTGGGTCAGGAGACTACGTACGCAAAACACCATCCATTTGCGGCGGCCGCACCGCCG
The DNA here is from genome assembly GCA_023338055.1 of Phytopythium mirpurense. NCBI lineage: Eukaryota > Oomycota > Peronosporomycetes > Pythiales > Pythiaceae > Phytopythium > Phytopythium mirpurense. Next base: position 24,881 of record JAADXZ010000299.1, on the reverse strand, counting down.
GTGAGTGTATGTATGCCGTTCTGCCGCAGAGCCGCACGGCGGCGGGATCCTTGGCCAATTCTTGAAAACCTACCCCATATTTATTCGTAGGTTTTAAGTCTACTCATGTGTATTTACATTACAAAAAAGTGGTTACGCACCTAATTATCTGTAACCACATACGATGAAAATGTAACTACAGGTACCAGTAGAGTAAAATTTAGCGACCGCCCGCTCGCAAAAAAAGGTGGACGACGCGACACCAAGCGGCATCACCTGCCGGCGTCTACCGCGAGCAGCACCGCACGCCAGCCTCAAGACGACCGCACCCATGGAGGAGTGCGTACCACGCCTGCGTGTGCGCTCGTGACGCGTCTGCTCGTGCTGCCCGCGCGTCGGGCGTGCGGTCGCAGGAATCGGCTGGCCAGCCGCCACGCAGCGACAGCGGCACAGCGTGTTCTCGGTCTAACGACCAGCGCTACGTAGCAAATGGCCGACTGACTGATCCTACGCGCTGAGATGGCGCGGACAGGTCGATCGCGGCCCGGGAGCGGCGTGACGAGCAGGTGAAGGAGCGCATCGCGCAGAAGCTGGTGGACAGCGGCGAGAAGGAGCGGCTCAAGGAGCTGCTGCGCGACAAGCTGGCCGCCTGCGGCTGGCGCGACGAGATGAAGTCGTACTGTAAAGGTTCGGAGTCGTGCGTGGTGCGCGTCTGCGGCTCTATGGAGCGTGCGGTGACGCTCTGTTGTGCACATGTACATGTCTCTCTGTCTGTGTACATCAGAGGTGATCCGGAACAAGGGTATTGACCAGGTTACGGTCGAGGACTTGGTCGAAGAGATCACGCCCAAGGGGAGAGGTACGCGCATCCAGACGACGAATTGTATGCTACGGAGAGCTTCGTGTACGGACCGCTAACGCTGTAGTGGGATGCGATTGCTGGCTGGCTGTTCACTGGCGCCAGACGCTGTGCCCGAGGAGGTCCGCGCCGAGATGCTCGCGAAGATCAAGGCGTTCATCGAGAGAGAGGCGTGACGCCCGCAGCAGTCATACCGCAGTAGCTGCACATTATGAACCAGCAACGCCAGGGCAAGAGCTTGTTATGGATCGAAGTGCTCACTGCGGTGGTGTAGGTGGGAGGAGTATGGTCTCGCTTTACCGAGGCATGCCCGTGATCTGGTCATGCAGGGGGCATAAATCGTCGATCACCTGCCGCACAAGCTCATCCTGCGCAAAAATGACACGATGAGCCACCCGCACAGATAGATCGGCAGGTTTGCCTACAGCGCCCATAGCTACGTAAGTTGAAGAGCGGCAGCCAGTCGCTGCGCAGCAGGTCCTTGCCCATGGAACAGAGCAGAGTACGCCAAAATGCGTATATGAAATATTGGCGACGTGTTAGTTATCGCAATATGATATATTCTTGCGACAAAATTATTTAGCATTGACAACAGTATGCATTTGATTTTGTCCAGCCAATTTCATGCATGTGTGGCGCATACTCCAAAAACTAAACACATTATGTGACATTGTTTATAGTTTTATGAAATCTTAACGCAAAAATATATTTTATGTACGGCTTGTGGTATTTATGTATAATATACGGGGATAAGAACATAATATTATTATGTTCTTATCCCCGCTAAGCTCGCTTTTCAAAGAGTCATCGCAAATACCCAGACTAGCGATACATAACGCCCAGGTATACCGTATACTTGTTTTGGTACATGTCGTCGTTTTTTCGGTACACTGGCACAGGTTATTGGCTGGAGGTTGACGGCGCTCCGCACCCCCCCAAAGCGACGAGAGGAGAGCTCTTGGGCATCTTCGCGTTACCTCCACGGACTGCTGCCGCTGCTCGCTCCCAGCGCCATCGCCTCCACGGACAGGACAGCATGGTGGTGAGACTCCGTCTGGCGCGCTGGGGCCGCAAGGACCTGCCGTTCTACCGCATCGTGGCGGCCGACGCCCGCGCCCCGCGGGACGGCAAGCACCTCGAGATCGTACGTCTCTCCCTCATTGTCGATTATCTATCACTTCATGGGCATCGAGCGCTTGCTGTCATACTACTGCTAGTGATGCTGACGCACGGCGTGTTGGTCTTATTATGCATGGGCGCTGCAGCTGGGCACGTTCAACCCGATCGCGGCGAGCGACGGCGTCAAGGAGCTGCGCGTCAACAACGAGCGCGTGCGCTACTGGATGTCGGTGGGCGCGCAGCCGTCGGACCGCGTGAGCCACCTCCTGGGCCTGGCCAACATCCTGCCCATGCCGCCCACGCGCCAGTACACCAAGAAGAGCGTGCCCAAGAAGGACCGCGAGGCGGCCAAGTAGACCCGCACGTCGAGTGGGTTTGGCGCGGGTGGGCAGAGCGTTCGCTAGGTATTAATTACCACCGCCCATGAGACCCGAGACCCGAGACCCGAGACGCTGAGGGAGGGGTCTTCTAGCTAATGGACACACGGACAAGCACCACCAACCAGAAGCGCATCGTGTACGACGGCTAGATGCAACTCTATTCAAGTGTATGTATAGCGAGCGGGCTCTCTCATGCCCATACAACGGCTGCAGGAGCGCCGCCCGATACAACAGCCAGCCAGCAGGGACGCTGGCCGGGGGTACCGTGTCGTACTACTTCCTGGGCGTGCGGCGGTTGCTCTTGGGCGCGCCGCTGCCGCCGCCCTTGAGCATGTTGCCGCCCTTCTTGACCTGCTGGCTGAAGGTCGCGTGCTGCTCCTCGAGCCAGCGCCAGATCTCCTTCTGCTTGGCGCGCCTGTCCTCGAGCCGCACGTCCTCTTCCTCCTGCTTGGCGCGCGCCACGAACTCGGCGTCGCGCCGCAGCTCGCGGGCCGCGCCCTTGCGCGCGCGCTTGACCTGTCGCTGGAGCTGCTTGCGCTGCGCCGAGTCGCGGTCGCGCGTCTTGTCCTTGCGCACCGTGTAGTTCTCGTCGAACTTGGGCGCGAACGTCGGCAGCACGCTCGGCGCCGCCTGCTGCAGCCGCAGCGGCGCGCGAGCGCCCGCCGCCATTTCGAGCCGCGCGTTCACGCGGTCGATCACAGCGTTCAGGCGGCTCGGAGTCCGCTTACCAAGCACGTCGCGCGCGAGCGCATGCAGCGACAGGTACGCGGGCCGGAAGAGCTCCTGGAAGGCCGGGAGCTCGGCGTACTGCGCCGACGCCACGTCCACGAGCGCGAGCAGGGAGCCGAGCACCGCCGGGGACGCGGACGCCTTGGCGTTGACGGCCGGATACAGCGGCAGCAGCGGCAGCGGCGCTGAAGGCTCCGCGTCGACCGCCCACTGCTCGAGCTCGCGCCGCAGCCACGCGTTGGCGCTCGCGTCGCCGTCGCTCTGCTTGCCGGTGAACGCGCGCAGCATGTGCGTGAGGCAGACGACCACCTCGGGCGCGAACCGCTGCTTGTCGCGGCCCATGTCCAGCAGCAGCGCGCACGTCGCAAACAGCTCGGCCGCGTCCTTGGCGTGCGCCACCTCGAGCACCAGGCGCGTGTCGCCACTCGACGCCGCCGAGGACGTGGTGACGCTGCGCGAGAGACTCTCGGCCAGCAGCGTCTCGAGCGGCGAGATGACGTTGTGGCGCAGGTCCGAGGCCGGGAAGATCTGGGACAGCGCCTTGAACAGCAGCAGCTCGGCCAGCTGCGGCCGCACGCGCGGCTGCTTGGGCGCGTGCAGCCGCTTGAAGACGCTGATGAGCAGCTCGCGCGTCACGACGCCCGCGTCCGCGCTGACCTGCTGCGCCAGTGTGAACAGCAAGCGCGACAGGTTGTCCAGCTGCACGCAGTTCCGACACACGACATGAGCAGGAGAAGGTGTCAGTCAGTGTCTACACTCTACACTATCAATAGCGCCGACAAACCACAGCAGCAAAGGGGACGGACGTACGTCTTGCTTGTGGGCGTCGTAGCGCGCGGCCCAGCGCAGGAACTGGCGCAGGAGGATGGCGAACAGCCGCTTCATCTTCTGCTGGTTGTCCACGCTCAGGCGCGGCGAGTAGTACGTCATGAGACGTTCCACGATCAGCGCGCGCGCGGCCGGCGAGCGCTTGGCGTGCGTGTCGAACAGCGCGCGCAGTTCCTCGGGCGTCTCCGGACACGGGAACACGAACGGCAGCGCGTCTTCCTCGCTCTCGGGCTGTGCCGCTTCCACGTCCGCCTCCTCGTCGGCCTCCACGTCGTCGTCGTCGTTCTCCCCCCCCTCCTCCTCCTCTTCACCCTCTTCCTCAGTGGCGTTCTCCGCGCCATCATTCTCCTCCGACTCGGCGTCCGAGTCTTCCTCCTCCTCCTCCTCCTCTTCCTCTTCTTCTTCTTCGTCGTCTCCCTGCTCTTCCTCGCCGACATGCGCCTCCTCGTCGCTGCCAGGGGCCGCGCCGTAGCGCTGGTCGACTTCGTACGCGTCCATGAGGTCATCGTCCGTGGGCGGCATCATGATGAGCTGCGGCTCCTTCTTCTTGCCCTTGTCGCTCTTCTTCTTCTTGCCCTTACGGCCCTTGCCCTCGTCCTCACTCTCGTCGCTGTCTGCGTCCTCGCCCTTCATGCGCGCTACGCGCTTGCGCTCAAGCTCCTCGAGCCGGTCGTGCTCCTTCTTGGCGGCCTCCTCGGGCGACAGCCGCCGCTCTGTGGCCTTGGCCTTGGCCTCGAACGCGAGCTCGCGCGTGAGCTTGTCGAACTCGTCCATGGGTCCGCGCGCCTCCTTCTCTTCCTTGTCGCGGCTCGAGCCGCGCGTGGGCCGGAACTCGAGCAGTCCGCGGATGTCATCGAAGCCCTGGTCCAGCTGCTCCGTCGCGTCGTCCTGGTTGGCTTTGGTCTTCTGCCGCTCGGCCTTGAACAGCTTGGCCTTCATCATGACCTCGTGCATGACCTCCTTGTGCGTCTTCTTGCGCTCCGACCCGTCCTCATTCACGGCGGCGCCTTCTGCACCGCCAGCGCCACCTCCAAAGTGCAGCTTGTTGACAATGTCGCGGTCTAGCTGCCGGCCCTGCTCGTCGTCATTGTCAAACTCGTCCATGGGTCCGTCGGCGTTGCGCGCGTCGTAGTCGTCCGTGATCTTGCGGCCCTGGTGCGTCAGGAAGAGCGCGTCACCGCCGGCCTCTTCCTCGTCCTCCTCGTCCTCCTTGTCCGAGTCGTGCAGCGCAAAGAGCTGCGCGTTGCGCAGCTTGCGCTTGCGCTCCGTCTGGAAGCGCGCCATCATCTTGTCCTCCAGCGACATGGTCGGGTCCTGCTCGCCCAGCCGCCGGTCGCGGAACTCGTTGCTCTTGTGGCGCGCGCGGAACTCGGCGCCCAGCGTGCGCCGCCGCTTGAGCTCGGCCTGCGCGCGCGCCTGTGCCACGTCGCGGCCCGCGCCCTTGATGCGCTTGCCCAGCACCTCGTACTTGGCGCGGCCCACGTTGCCGCGCACGTCGAACGGGTTCGCGCCGCTCGCGGACGACGCGCGCGGCTTGGTGTTGGTCTTGCCCTTGGGCTTCTTGCCGCCGCCCGGGGCCGGCTTGGGCTTGCCGCCGCCCTTGCGCTTGAACATGGGCGATTTGGAGCGTGAAAAGACGGTCGGAGGAGCCGCAGGAGACTGGCGGAGGAGGTAGGCTAGGCTAGCGACGAGCAGCTAGCGGTAGAGTTGAGAGACAGAGAGAGATGGAGAGAGCTCGTCGTGATGGCCTTTGCTTGTCGCGAGCGGATGTTGAACGGCCGTTTGGGCGGCGCCAACCACCAACCAAGGGGTTACGCTGAGGAGTACTGTACAGGGTACAGCTACGCTTATGATTTGTAACCCAGACAGGGGTACTCATTGGCAGTGTACAGTGTACCCGAATCACTCGTTTGTGAGTAATAACTAAACATCCAATCAGATGCCGTATTTGAAAGTAATCTCACCTGTGATTGGTGCGCCTATGAATAGGAATCGCAAAATAAAGCGGATCGGACCGATTATGAACGAGATTGGGGCTCAAGGTGAAAAGTGCAAACTTTCACCCCTTACCAACGAGGAAACCCTCTGTTGAATGACATTCCCACCTTCTCGTCTATCAGCTCTGAACCTTGATAGGGAGTGTTTACCTTCGTTTTCGTATGAAGCGTGCACATCTCTTCTCACTCTTGTAGCCCAAACCTTTTCTCGAGTACATTGCATTTGTATGCTCTACAGCAAAAGGTTCGTATCACCAGGTACTCCCTCTGGACAATGACCCGCATCAACTGGAGCCATCGCTTGGTGCGCGAGGACGCACGCGCTCCAAACATGTCGGCTTCACTATCGAAAGCAAGGGAAACCCAACGGAGAAAGGCCGCCAAGCGCTGCCCCTCTTCCCTCGCCGCCGACGCCCCAAAGCCGCATGGACGAGTCACTGGTGGGCGTGGTCCCGGAGGAGGGCATGGCGCTCGTGAGCGTGCTGGACGACGCGCTGCTCGCTCACCACGGGGCCGGCACCAAGCTCGAGGACAAGCCGCTGGACGACGTGGATATGGACATGGACATTGACGTGGACGTCTTCCGGCCTAGCGCCATGCTGGACACGCGGCTGGACGAGGAGTTTGGCAGCGCGCGGGGCTTTAGCGGGCTGTGGTGCACCGGTGCGTCCTTGTGCTCGCTTCTAGAGTCTACACTGGGTTGAGATTGGGTTGCGACTGACCTGTGTAATCCGGTGGTGGCGGTGGTGGTGTCTGTACAAGTAGATGGCGCCGAGCATGGGCATGTGGACCTGGAGCACATGCTGCTGAGCGAGTCGGACGAGGAGCTGCTTGGGCTCATCAAGCAGGAGCAGGCGGCGGAGCACGCGGGGCTCTTGTGCGACCCATTGCGACGGCGCGTGTTCGCCATCCGCGCAGGCCGTATCGCTGCGGACGGCGCGATTGACGCGGCGCAATTCCCGCCCAAGTACAATAGCCACACAGCGGTGAAGGCTGCAAGCGGGCGGTCGGTTTTCCGGCATACGTTTGGAGGTCGTTCCCAGCGATTTGGCTTTGCCACCAGCTCCGACGCAGTGAATGGCGTTACAGTGCGGCAGAAGGCACCATTGGCGGCGGCTGACGCCGAACGCGTGCCTCCGGTAGTGGCAGCAGCAGCAGAAGTACCGCAGGATGGAACATCCGGGTACGAGGCTGCGTCATTGGAGCAGACAAGCGCCAACAAGGAAGACGAGGACGTCGACATGGAAGTAGACGCAGCGGCGGCCACGCCGCTTGTGGCTGTCGCTTTGAGTCCGCGCTGCTCCCCGACAGCCTCCTCAATCACCATCAAGCAGGAAATTATCAAGGAAGAGCCTGTCGTGTTCAAGCACGAGCCCTTTGACCCTACGCCCGTGACACCAGTCCGTCCACAACCGGTGCCAACCGGACGGCATGCGGATCCGCCATTGTTTGCATCTCCTGACACCACAGCCACTTCGCTGCCAGCGCGGGAGGAGACGTTTCATACGCCGCTCCGACGCAGCATGTCGTCGCCTGCGTCGTCGGCATTCTCGTCTCCGACGCCGTGTGGGATCGGGAAGACGAGCTTTGTATCGCTCGACCGCATGGCGGCGATCGGAGCCGCCGGCAATGTCCACCACTACCACAGCAGTAGCGAGAACGATCTCCTGCACACGCCCCAGTTCCGATCCATGTCGCCAGCGGACGAGTTGGAGAAGGTGGCAGCGCTGCACGACCATGACACACTCGGCAAGCTGGACAAGGTCGAGAACGCTTCCAGCCCAAGCGCAGCGCAAACCGGCGACCACGATGAGCGTACGACTGATGGAAGAGAACAGAAGAAGAGTGCGCAAAATCTCGAGGGCAGTGGTGATCGAGCATCCATCGCCCTTGTCGTCGCAGGTAGCCCGGCGACCCCTCTTCCGCCGCGCTACATCAAGGGTGAGTCTCATCGCTCTCGTTCTTGACGAAGGTTCATTTAGCTAACGTTGCGAGTCTTCTGGAATGTCACAGGACCGACAGACACGGAGAAACGCCGCGTGCACTCGTCGACGTTCCAGTCGTTCGCGCGGTCCTTCTCGTTCTCGTCCGCCCCCTCCACGTCGTCGTCCGCTCTTGACTGAGCGAGGGTTGAGGGCGCCAAGGAGAGTCGTGGCTCCCGCGAACCAACCGCTTTCATCGATATATATTCTTAATGTGGCAGTATGAGGGGACTTCGCCGCCGTCACCAGTCGCCACGAGTCGACAAGAAACATCATCCAAGCGCGAATACCAGACAGCGACGACACGGACGAGATAAGCGCTCCTTGACGAAGCCAAGCAGGACCTCTTCAGTTCTCCCCCCTACCCATGAGGAACGAGCAGCGACCACACACCTCGCGCGTTGAGCTCCGACCGACCAAGACCGCGCGGATCAGTCGATGTTGCATCCAGCAGTTGATTCCAATGCTCCAACCAACCAAGGAGCGACGTACGTGCAGCACATTGGTGCCATCAACGAACGATCAACAAGCAACCGCGTCCACTCGGCAGCCACCGTCTCCCTAGTATGCTAGCAGTGTATTATTAGCCTCGCTCTTCACTGTGCGCACCTCCACGACCCAGTGCGCAGCTCCAGAGAGTCGAGACGCCATGGACGCGGATGCGGTAGTGCTGGGCTTAGCGTCCGTGCCACTCCGTCCGCTGCGCTTCCTGTGAGTCTGGCGCTCTACTGTCGACCCCCTTGAGTCCACTGCGCTAACCATTGCCGCAGGTTCGACGTGGAGGCGGACGCGTCCGTGGTTCCCAACACTAGCGCCGCTTCTTGTTCGCCTTTCATCGGCCTCAAGAGCGTCCACGTCCGCGTGAGGCTGTCGACCCGAGCTCCTCCGCTCCGGGAGCAACAAGCCGCGAGCGGCGGTTGGTTCCTGCGGTCGGAAGTCCCGGGCCGTGACGACGACGAGGCTCATGGGGACGGAGGAGACGGGGAAGAAGCCCCAGCAGAGCTCGAAGAGCTCGCGGAGCTGCGTGGACGCTTCGTCTGGCTGCTCGTGCGCGTCCAACCGCCGCCTGGGTTCCCCCCTTCTGGCCTCCGCGTACAGTACCAGCTGTTCGCGGCCTGCGAGAGCTTTTGCCTCCCCGTCGACCACACGAACGTGCGCTTGTCTTGGCAGGCAATGGCTTCGGCTGTCTCTCTCTCAATCGATAGCTAACGACTGCTGGTCGATGGCTCAGATCCTGCGCGTGCTCGTGACGGACGCCGTTGTGCGCCAGGTCGACTCGCAGTCGCTGCTCCTGCGGTTCCTCCCGCCGCCCGCTCGTCCTCAGCCCATCGATCCTCCTCCCTCGATCGCTCCGGGCGTCCAAACTGCTGTTATGGACACTACGCCAGCTATACAATCAGCTTTACCGGAGAAGGAGGTTGTGTATGATGACGAGCGAGAAGCGAAGGCGGTAGCGCGGGCGGTGGCGCTCGTGGAGCGCGACCGGGAGCAGCGCGCGCAGCAGCTCGCGGCGCTCAAGGACGCCGAGCGCGCGGCCGAGCTGGAAGCGGCGCGTGCCGCCTTTGCGTTTGATCGCGCGCGGCTCGAGACGGAGCTGGCGCGTCTGAAGACCAAGAGCGAGGCGCTCGAGCGCGAGCGACTCGAGCGGCGCGCGGACGAAGGTGTCAAACGCCACGACACGCAGCAACAGGCGGTCGCGACTACGGATGAAGCGCTCGAGGTACGTCGATCGTCCTTCGTCTGGCAGCCGAGTATACCGGGGGTGGTGATGTTTCAACTTGGACAATGTATGAATGAATCGTGTTGTAGCTGTTGCGGAGCAAGCTGGCGAGCGATGGGAAAGAGCGCGAGGAGCTCCAGCGGCGGCTGCACGCGCTGCAGGAGGAGAAGCTCGCGCTTATGAGCAAGAGCCGCGCGTGCGCTATACAGTGAGACGCTCTTCCCGTCGTCAAGGCTTGCGCGAGATGGCGGCAAGCAGCTTGGCGTCCCGCGTCAGCAGGTCGAACACGTCAAGCGCGTCGCTGCCCTCGCGCAGCAGCCTGCGCACGCGCGCGGCGCTGGGCTCCCGCCGCCGCAGGAGGATGAGCTCGCGCGCGTTGTACCGGAGCTTGCGGCCCACGCTGGGCGCCGGCAGCGCGCGCGCCACGCGCAGCGCCCGCCGGTACAGCGCCAGCACCTCGTGCCTTAGACCAGTCATGCGCCGCGGAACAAATGGCGACCGTCGCGGGCTTGCGCCGCCAGGTCGGCGCGTGGGTTACACACATGTGATTGGCTATAATGATATTTCGACCCGATAATTGATGTGATTGAGCAGAGGAGATGTCTTGGGAGCGTGTGATTGGTTGCAAATAATCGTAAACAATTGCTGGGATGGGTTACGTTCTCAGGGACGATGCTAGCCGGATGCTGTGATCGAATGGAGCTCTTCACTTTTGCTTTCTTCGCCTTCAAGTCCTCGCTCTCTCGTTGCTTGCCGGACCCCCCAGAAGCGCGCGAGATGAGTCGCCTGGTGCTCTTCGTAGCTATGAACGCGCTGCTGCTGGCGGTGGGCGTCACAGCGCGCACCTTCCGCGCGTCGCTCGTGTTTTCCGAGGACGAGCGCGTCGTCTCGACCGATGAGCAGCAGTACGATCTTCTGTCTCCCCGTGCATGATACACACTGGACGAGAGTCTAACCTGCCTGCTTGTACTTATGCATGGCGTAGGCAGTGGCAGTCGAGCGATACAGCGGCGTACCACGCGCGGCGGCTCGTGCACGACAACACGTGGGCGACCATGGCCACGACGTCCACGGCCTTCGACGGCGTCCCGTACGCCAACATTGTCTCGTACAGCGGTGCGTTCTCTAGCCCGCCCTCCACGACCGCTATGCTCCGGCAACGATTTTACTCACTGGGAAGCGACGTGGACGTACTGGTTGGTGTCCCCCCCCTTAGACAGCATTGGCGAGTCGGACGCGGCGTCCACGGGCGAGCTCTTCTTCTACCTGACGCCCATGGACTTCACGGCGGCCGACCTGGCGCAGCACGCGAACGCGAGCGTGTCGCTCTCGTTCGCGCAGGAGGGCGAGCACGCGTGCAAGATGGACGTGGAGGACCCGACGTGCTGGCGCCTGACGCTGCTCGGCAGCGTCGTGCCCGTGTCTCCGGACCGCGAGGCGTTCGCCAAGCAGGTGCTCTTCTCGCGCCACCCGCAGATGAAGCACTGGCCGAGCGGCCACGGCTTCCGCCCGTACGTGCTGCAGCTGAGCCACCTCGTGCTGCTCGACTTCTACGGCGGCGCCAAGCACGTGCCGATCGATAAGTACTACGCCGCCAAGCTCTGATGGTCAGAGGGAGAGAGAGAGAGAGACTGAGGGTTCGATAGGCTCAAAGACGCTCGACGGCTCTTCAACGTCGCCCTTTTCCGATATATAAGTGTGTGCACGACGCCATTTTGCATTGGCATTGGCGGACGAAGCGCTCACCCGTTACTGAACTCTATGGGTGTGTGTGTGCGTGACGCCCACGTCACTAATGAACTATCCGTGACGCGTCCTTGCGTCCACTGTGAAGGGGTTAAAAGGCCCACTGGGTCGTGAGCAGCGCGAGCGGCGTGAAGGAGGCCCAGAAGAGCACGTCGAGCCATCCCCAGCGCGTCACCTTGCCGCTCTTGAGCGCCTTCTTCTTGGCGCTGAAGAAGAGCACGATCCAGAGCGCGAAGAGCAGCACGAAGGCGAGGATCGAGAAGAGCACGACGGGCGGCGGGGACGCCGGGAAGAGCACGCCGTCGCCTGAAAACTTGAGCCACACGAGCACCTCGAACACGGCGATCGAGAGGATCATCCACGAGTTCTGGCCCAGACGCCCGCACTCGGGATTCGACAGGAACTCATAGTACTGGTAATAAATAGAGAAGCGGCAGCATCGAGTCGACGATTAGTCCCCCCCGTCTGGTAATACAAGCAAGCAAGCAAGCAAACCAGGCTCCTGCTCCATGTCCCTACCTCTGCGGCGGCGGGGATGCCGATGAGGAAGACGAGCGCGAGTCGGTACGAGTTGAAGTTGCTCTCCTTGGGGATGGCGAGCGACGTGAGCAGGAAGAAGGCGTTGAGCTCCGTGACGAGGCACACGACGATGGCGAACACGACCTGGGCGAAGCGCGAGAAGCTCGAAAAGACCTCCCAGTGGTACTGCGCCCAGCTGATGGGCGTGAACTGGCGCAGCGCCTGGCGCAGGTAGCCCAGCTTGCGGCCCTTCTTGCCCGACCAGTCGTACTGCTTTGTGCGGCAGAGCCATAGCGTGAAGCGGCCGAGCAGCATGCCGAGGATGTTGGCGCCTAGCAGGTCCATCAGGAGCGAGTCCCACCAGCACTCCTGGAAGTCGGGGATCACGAACTGCAGCGCCAGCTCCAGCAGCTCAAAGGCCACGCTCAGCACCCAGCACACGCGCCAGTCGCGGAACATGCACATCTTGCCCCACCAGCCGGCCACATGCGCCAGGAACCAGATGCTCGATACGCCGCGGTACAACGACTGCATCCCCATTCATGACACGCAGTCATAAAGGCGCATGGTCACGGTTAGTCGCTATACCATACAGAGTATCAATATAGGTGCGCGAGCCCGCCCTCACCTTGGCGTTGATCTCGCACTGGAGCTGTCCGTGCGTCGTCTGGCGCTGCATGTCGCCGACCTCGGGGAAGATGAACTGCAGCGCGTAGATGGCGCCGTCTCGGTCCTGCACGGCGACGGCTGCGAGCAGCAGCAGGTACACGACGGAGCAGCCGTGCACGACGCGCCAGAGGCCCGGGTGCGGGCGCACCATGAGCCCGTCGCGCGTCTGCAGGAAGCAGTAGACGAGGAAGAGCAGCACGCCGGCGGCCAGTCCGCGGCGCACGCTCTCGCGCGCGTCCTGCGCCTCGAACGAGAACGAGTAGTACGAGAAGGCGGCGGCCGCGAGCGCCAGCACCGCGATCTGCCGCGGCTGCTCGCGGAACAAGAGCTGGTCCTCCAGCACGTCGCTGCGGAACGCGTTGTAGCGCGGACTGCCCATGTGCGGGCCGGGGGACGACCGGGGCGGCTCCGAGGCGTCCACGGGCGCGGCCGACGGAGGCGGCGGACGGCGCTGGCGGAGCGCGAACGAGTCGCCCATGGCGTCCGAAGGGGCTCCTAGTGGGACGACGGGGCGGGGGCGTCCGTTTCTTCCTCGAGGCGTGGCTCGGAGCGAGCACCTGTATGTAAATTTATGACGGCGCGTTTTCTGCATCTTGCAGGAGCCCGTGCAATGAATGTACTGATATATGTGCTGTTCTCGAAACACCCCTGTTCTGTAGTATCAATAATTTAAGTTAGTACTTTGAAATGATTAGACGCCGAACTTTGTCATTTTTTGTCATATTTTTGAACTTTGTCATCATCACAAAGCTCTGAAAATATGACAAAAAATGACAAAGTTCGGAATGTGTCAAAGAAACGCGTTATCGATGTGGGATCGACGATGAACAGAGGAGTACTGAGATAAGAGGGGAGACGATATGTCAAAGGAATGGGGACGAAAATAGACGCGATTGCTTACCCTACCTCGACACCAGTCCCTAGCAACAAATTCTATCCTTTCCACCAATGGGGTTCAAAAGATCGTCGAATCTGATCTGAACATGAGTTTTAATGATGTAATATTTCAAGAAACAGATATTTTATTGGTTTTAATATACTAGAAAGTTGTTTCAAAACGTGTCAGATTAAACTGTTTCTTTATAACGATAAGGTTGTATTTGATTCCTAAAGGCTTATATGAATCAATTCAATTATACATTTCGGAAGGGTTATTTGTTAAGCTAGGTGCGACGAAGAGAATCAGATGATGGTGGGAGTAGAATGACGATCTCTTAGTACAAAACATTTTGCATTCACACGTGTCAGTACGCGGGGGTTGAAAAAGGCAACTGCAACAACTGAGGGCGGTCAGTTGGAGGATCCGTCGCGGTTGATCCGCCTATGGAGCGCTCGCGGTGACCACCGGAGCCAATGAAGACGCGCCGGTGGACGCCTGTGCCGCCTCGGCCTTGTCACCGCCGGGGTGGCTTGGCTGGCAGAGCGTGAGCAGGTCGTAGGCGGCCTGGAGGGACTCGCCGTCGACCGGCTTGGGCTTGCCACGCGTCGCCTTCTTGCGTGTCTTCTTCACATCTTCATGCTCGTCGTCTTCGCTCATGGAGGGCGACGAGTCGCCGACCGGGTCTGCCTCGCTACTGCTGTGGCTGCTGTTGCTATGGCTGGTCGGGCGCTGCTTGTGCTTCTTGGACAGGTTTAAATAGATGATGGGGAACACGACGCTCTTGTGCTTCTTGATGACCGGCGGTGACAGACGCTGGCCAGGGCTCCCAGGCGACGCGCTGGCGTCTCGAGCGAGAGCCGCGGACGACTCGTCCTCGTCCGCGTTCCGCGTGCTCGAGAGCGTCAGGAAGGGCGGCCGCGCGACCGCTGACTCGCGCCACAGCTCGTCCGTGAGCTTCTCGAGCGTCGCGAGTATGCGCCCGGCCTCTTCGCGGTCCCAGTTGGCCTTCTTGCGCTGCTTGAACTTCTTCTGCCCGTAGTTCCTGGGTACGCGCTTGCCGTCCACCGCCCCCGCGCACAGCTTCTTGGACACGCGCATCGGGTCGCACTGCAGCTGCACCGCCAGGTACCCGCGCAGCCGAATGCCCGTGTAGATCGGCAGATAGCCCTCCTCGAACGCCACGATGAGACTGCGTGCGAGGCGCTCCTCGGTAGTCGTCCACTGTCCTTTCCTCAGAAAGTTGCTGCTCGACTTGCGCTTGGTCGGCGCCGTCCCAACGTCCAACGCCCGGCCAGGGCGTGCCGTATCGACGCTCCTTCCTTCTCCCATGCGGTGCTCTGTATGAAAGACGGAGCGCTCAGGAGCGTTCGAGGCGGCGATCAGGCTCGCGGCCGTCTCGGCGGCCTCCGAGATGGCGCTTGACGACATCTCCACGCGCTTGCGCTTGTTGGCGCCGCTTGTGGCCGGCGAGTACGATAGCGCAGCGCTCTCGGCCGCTCCGGCAGCCGCAGACGTTGAGCATGGCTTTTCACAGTCGCAGTCACGCGGTGGGGTCACGTATCCGTCGTCCGCGAGCTTGGCAGGCGCGTGCTGGCCCAAGGCACTCGCTCGCTCGTCGTCGGGCAATGACGCTACCCACGGCTGTTCAGAGGCGGAGGGAGCGGCAGCGGCGCATGAGACGCGCTCAGCGCTCATATTGGAGTCGGCGCACGCTGGGCGATGCCAGGGAGACAGCCAGGAAGCGAAGCGAGGCGGGGGTGAGGCGGGAAGCGCCGACCTGCTTGTTGCTTGGTGCGCGCTGGAAGAAACTGCACGAAGGGGGCCAAGGCAAACATCGAACTTCCCTCAACCTACATAATTTGATTTTTTGGTCTCTAGTAATGGTTTGGTGGTTTCATCCATATATCCATTGGTTATGTTTGGAATCCTGATGAAATCAATATCCTGTCATACTGGGTGCAAACCTGGTGTAGCTGCAGCAACTTTTCGTACCATCATTCTACAAAGACCATCACTCCGAAGTTTCTGTTTCCCTCGTGTTGGAGATGGTAAGCTAGCTCACCGTGAAAGAGGTCATGCAGTGTGTCATGTGCACACCCAGAGGACCTACACACTACAGCGTATGAGCCTGTACGTAAATTTAGCAGAGAGCGCGGTGCAGGGACTACACCTCGACGTATATATCGTACAACACCGTAGCCTTCCCGTTGTATGATGATGGTCATGCGTTCTCGCGGCTGGCTTCAAGGTTCGTTCTAACTCTTAAAATGAATAGTAATACCGGTATCATACCGGGATGCTACATGACAGGATCGGTACCTCGTACCATTCTGACCACCCACGCCCATTTTGAACCGCGAGCGCGTAACCGCCTCAACGCGAACAAGCAAGCCCTGGCATGGCGGACGACCAGGCCGCCGTGCTCTTCGATGGCGCCGCCTCTGTGGGGCCCACGGACTCCACGAGTGCCCCAAGCTCTGATCCGTCGACCTCTACTTCTCTGGTCGCTTCTCCGGCGGCGCCAGGCGCTCTACATCCCGAGAACGACGCGTCGAAAGCGGAGGGCCCTGGTCGAGGGGGCTCCGGCCGCAAGCGCGTGTTCACGTTCCAGAAGCGCTGGCTGCACACGCTGCCCATCATGGAGCGCGCGCTGCCCGCGTCGATCGTGAGCGGCACGCCCATGAAGCCGCGCATAAGCGACGCGGCGGCGCTGAGCAGCTCCCCGACGGGCGAGGACGGCAAGGCCTTGGTCGTGTGCATGCTGTGCGAGGACCCGGCGTCCAAACGGGACGCGCCCAAGATCTGGAGCCGCGTCAACTGCCGCCGCGGACGCATCGAGAACCACCTGTGGAGCAAGCACCCCGAGTTCATGATGCTGCTCAAGCAGAAGCAGGAGACGGAGGGCGACCTCGCCGTCCAGATCTTCCTCCAGAGCATGCGCGACGGCCGCTGCAACGTGCGCAGCGAGATCGGCGCCGGGCTCTACGCGCACCTGCACAGTGGCTCCAGTAGCGCAGGCAGTACAGGCGGCGCTGGCGCGAAGAGAGCGCTCGAGCAGCAGCAGAGCGGCGTGCACGAGCCTGTGGACCCGGACGCGGCCCAGAAGCGCGCCAAGGTGGACATGCCCAAGGATACTGCAGCTGGTAGCGGAACTATGTTCACGACGGGGATGGCGGCCTTCAACACGAGTGGAACGGCGCCGAGAACGCCAGGGACGCGCGAGGGAGACGGCGACAGCGCCTGCGCGGCTGCCTACGAGGTCGGGCAGGCGCTACCGGCGTACAGTGAGGCGCCGGCGCTGACGGCGCTGTCGTCCTGGTCCATCTCGCTGCTGAACAAAGTGGTGTGTGCGCTCGAGTGGCCGACAATGCGTTCTAGTTGGTGACGGTGGTGGTGTGACGGTGCTGACTTGCTGACTGTGGCCGTGATGGTGTGGTGCAGGTGGTGATGACTGGGGGCGACAATGAAGTCATGATGAACGCGGCCGCGCAGCTTTGGTCTCTCGGTGCCAGCGTGCTGATCACCTTCTCGTGCGTCCATGCTGCTGATTGTATGTATGCGCAGACTGGGGGCAATGCTGACCCATAGAGCTGGTGGTGTGTGGTGACGGCCATGTGATAGAGACCGGTCGATGCTGGACGTCTTCATGTCGACGTCGCTCGCGCGGTGCCCAGAGACGCACGAGCACCTCGGGATCCCGCGTGGCGTCATGCTGCCGCTGCTGTGCGAGTTCACGGCCCACAAGCAGCTCGACGACTGGAGCCGGTCGATCGCGGCGCGGTTCCCGCGCGTGCACTGCCTGATCAACTATGTGCACGTCGCGGACGACCGCGTCGAGCGCTCATCGGGCGCCAGCGAGGGCGAGACGCCCGCCATCTACTCGTCTAATGCTCCGGGCCGGAAGGACACGCTCGGATCGACCATGTGAGCTTGCCCCTTGCATCGTTGACGGATAAACCAGCGTCCTAACCGCCCCTTGTCGACGCAGGGATCGACTGCGGGCCATCTCGAGCGTCGTCACGACTCATTGCGTCCCGTCCGCGGCCGCTCCTGGCGCAGACAGCGGGTGTACGGTGATCAACGTGACCTCTCAAGTCGCGGCGAGCATCCAAGCTGTGCGGGCGTGGGCGAAGTCGGCCGCCCACGACGCGCTGCCCAAGCTCGTCCATGCCAACTTTATCGAGATCCCGGGCATCCGGTTGGGCGCGTCGGTGGCCGCTGATGCTGCTAAAAGTGCCAGCCACCCGGAGCGGCCGCAGCACGCGGCGGCGACCACGGCGCTGCTGCACACGGTCGCGCTGCTCTGTTCGCCTGCGGGCCGCTCCATCTCGGGCAGCGTCCTGCGGATCGAGTCGGAAGCCGCCAGAGGCGCGGGCGCGGTGAGCGACGGCGACGCGGCCGCGTCCGAAGGCGGCTCGTCGGTGACTGCGACGTCCGTGAGCGGCGCCGACGGAGCAGCAGGCGAGGGCGGCGTCCATATCGTATAGCCAGCCAGCCAGTTGTCTTCGAGATCCTGCTGGGCTGATGTGCCTGTGCGTGTTCCGAGACGCAATGTGCAGGCCACATGTCCAAGAGAAACCGCTGCCGTCCAGTTGTCAGTATGGGGGTGAGAGTTCGTGTTGAGTGTTTTTCTCGGTCGGTGGTCGGCAAGGCTGTCGTTTGTCGCGCTCTGCTGTCGCCACAACCCAACCTCTGACCGGGGCCTCGTGCTCTAAGCAACAGGAATGAGTAGGCGTGCGCTGTAGTGCGAAACAACAACACCAGGTAGCAGGAATGGCAAGCGGCGGCCGTGTCGGATGTCGGACACGTGGACAGGCAGGCAGGCGGCTAGTGCATGTTGCTCGACTGGTGCGGGTTGTGCGGGTGCATGTGGACCGAGCTGTGGTGGTGGAGGCCGCCGCCGGGGATGCCCATGCCGCCTGCGTCGCCAAAGCGCGGGTCGTGGCCCTGCGCGACTGGCCGGATGCCCGAGAGCGTCTTGAGCTCCGTGATGATGCGGGCGCACAGGTTCATGTAGATGAACGCGTTGCCCTCGAGGCGCTGGAAGTCGAGCAGGTAAATGTGCTGCTGCACCTTGTACAGCTGTAGGCCGACCTTGATCTGCGACTGCGCCAGCATCTGCGGACTCATCTTGTCCGGGCTCGCGTTCGCGCTCGAGAAGCCCTTGGCCTGCCACCGGCACTTGATGCGGTACGGCGCGACCACTTTCCACTCAAAGTGCAGCACGAACAGCGCCTTGTACACCTCCGACATGACGTGGGCCGGCTCCTTCTTCGACTGGATGCCGAGGTACCACCGGCGGCGCTTCGGAGCAGGGGCGCCACTGGGGTTCATGCCGCCGTTCTCGTCGAAGCCAGCAGCTATCACGGACCCGTGCGGACTCGGGTTCGACACTCGCTGCGGCTGGTACCCGCCAGGAAGATTTCGACCTCCGAACTGTCGGCTGTCGGTGGGCGTCACGAGTGGAGACGCGGCCATTGGAAGCGGTCCGCGACCTGTCATTACAGTCACACAAGACGGCGAAGTCAGTCTGGAGTCATACTATGATCGAGACATGAAGTGAACAAGGGTTATCTGCTCACCTGGAAGCAACAGCGTGCTCGGCTCGGGTGTCGAGAACGTTTTTGGCTTGTTGTTGACCGCCCGGACGTCGCGTAACTCTGCAAAATGCCAAATAGTCACCATGTAGCGCTCGTCAGACTCGATATAGCACAATAAACCAGTCAATGCGCGCAATATGCGCACCGTCGATGCGAATCTTGGCGTTCTTGTGGTCCAGGAGGAGTTCGTACGTGACGCGCGTCGGGTGGATCTCTCGCCGCATCACCATGGCGACCAGCTGCTCGCGCGTGATTGGCGCCGTCCCATGGTTCAGGCTCAAGGCGCGCGCTAGGCAGTCTTCGTCAAACTTGAGCGTCTGGGCAGTAGGGTATCGAACATGGAAGGAGTCATGTCATGTCGATGCATCCACCGTCACGCAATCAATGGAGCACTAACCTCGTTCTCTACAACGTCGGGCGGATGCTGCAGGTACGGCGGCAGGTCAATCTGGAACCAGGGATGCTGTCTGCGTCGGGGGGTTACGTTCACGAGTCAATCAGTCTGATGCGCGGGCATTTGATAGCTCTCGTAGTAAACCCGTTCTCACCGGATGTCCGGGATAGTGATGCGCTTCATAGGGTCCACCACGAGCATCCTGGGGATCAGGTCGCGTGCCATCTCCGAGAGGTGGCTCGGCAGCGAGTACATACCGCCGCGGATCTTCTTGAACAAGTTGGGGATGCTCTCGTCGTCAAAGGGGAGGCTGCCGCAAAGCAGCGCGTACAGGATGACGCCGCAGGACCAGACGTCGACCTCGGGGCCGGCGTATAGACTACCCGAGATAACCTCGGGCGCCGCGTAGTTGGGCGAGCCGCAGGACGTGCGCAGGAACTCGCCGTCCACCATGGCGTTCGAGAGCCCAAAGTCGGCGATTTTGACGTTGTTGTCCGCGTCCAGCAGCAGGTTCTCGGGCTTCAGGTCGCGGTGCACGATGCGGTGAAAGTGGCAATACTCGACGCCAGAGATAATCTGGTGGAAAAAGTGCCGCGCCTCTTCTGGCGCTAACTGTACGATGAGTCGGGTGACATGCCGAGCGACAAGCAGCAACCGTCAGTTATGAAGGGAGGAGAGCTATAGAGACACGCGCTGGTACAAACTTAGGCGTCCATACCCGTCCCTTCGACACGATGTAGTCGAATAGCTCGCCGCCGGCCACGTACTCGAGCACGAGGAAGATGTCGGTCGGCGTGTCAATCACCTCGTACCTACCACACGACGACGGTGACAAGACAATATCAGCGATCGTTAGTTACATCGTCGGCCTTGCGCGGATAAGCACGCAGGTGCCGAGGGGACCAAGGGATAAGAGATCAATAAGAGAGAGAAAGAGAGACGGACGCACAGCCGGATGATGTGCGGGTGGCGCATTTTGCGCATGAGCGTCACCTCACGGCGCACCTTCTCGCCCATGTCGAGCTGCCGGATCTTGTTGCGGTTGAGGATCTTGATGGCCACCTTGTGCCCCGTGATCTCGTGCACCGCCACTGCCATCGACGTCACACACATACAGTCACATATGCACCAGAACGCGCATGTCAGCACCATCGCGCCAAGGTAGAGAAGGAGACGAACACGGGGGAAAGGACGTCGTGACGTCACACATTCCCCCCCCCCAACCGTTGGGGAGATGATGAAGGGGGAACGGCTGTACACAACGCCAGCGCGCGTTAAAGGCGCTATACGCGGCCACTTACGCTTGACTTTGCCAAAGGAGCCGATGCCGAGCGTCTTGCCGAGGCGGTAGTGCCCGAGCTGGACCGGCACGTCGCTCATCGCTGCGTCCGGGTCGAGTCGTTGGCCGAGTGCGTCCTAAAGAGGTCTTCACGGGAGGGAGACGGCAGGGAGGGGGCTGACTCGCGGACTGGAGACTGTATCGTGCACTTGGCGCTCCGGACTCGGCGCGCGCTTCTCGGCACGTGCTTCTCAGCGCTCTCTATCTCTTCCCGTGCGGCTCGGTGCTTGCCGCCGACTTTCTGCCGCGGCTTTCAAGGTTGCGGCGCAAAGAACCCCCAATTCCTCGGGAGGTTGTACCGGTACTGGATAATCAGGTATTAACCGGTTTTGGACCTGGTACAAATGCGTTTTTTCATTCTTACCTCTAAGCTCCGAGAACGATATTTTTTTCATTTTTAGTCCGTGCTCGCGAGCACCATTTTCAGCCCCAAGATGATCATTTACGTGAGGTAGTATCGTTTTGTTCAGGTTATAGTTATTCATCAACGATTTAGTAAAACCTGAATCGCATCCACACATGAGTTTGGCTTAAACGATAATTTTCATCGATAATTAGGGATAGTGGTCTAAAACAGGGTAGAATTCGTTGACAACCCTGGTTTTATCAAAAATGATCATTTGGGTCGAGAAAACGGTCTTAGGGGTAAAGGCTCTATTAAATGCTACAATACTGGACCCTACTTCCTGATTCGCTGCAGCATCCATTTTATAAGAAATGGTCATTCGAGTCGCTTAAGTAATTTAACACGAAATACCAACAAATGAAAGCGCATAATCTTGAGTACCTCACTTATTTAATAGTACGGCCGTGCTGCACGGCCCATGCAAGTCGCGGAGGCCTATCGAACGTACTTGCAATACGATGTGGTCGCATGGTCTTTAAGCAACTGCACGAGATACAATTTGTGGGAGAGGGTTTTGCGCTAGTGTTCTGCAATTTACTGCATTCGAAAAAACAGCAATTCGGTGACCGAATACCTTGTGTGGACCACTTAGATCATACGACATCTTGAAATTTCCGACACCTCGAATGGATTTTTGCTTTCCTGAGTACAAGTATTTTGGTGTTTTATCTCCATACCTTTATGCGATAAAACACCAGAGCTTTGAGTAAAAGACGCTTTGTACAGTACTGTACGAGCTACGAGCGCTACAAAATTTTCATCGCAACTTCGTTTTCCTTTTAAGAAAGTCCTCCTCAAAATATAATGAAAAAGGAATGATAGAAAAACAACAGCATTGTGTCATAATTTCTCTATTTTAAGATTTTTTTTGAAACTTGTCGATCGACTTGAAAGTCCAAATCATTTAGATGTGTCCACACTACTATATTCAAAACGTGTGTCTATGTGTCACACCTCATTTTTAAGAAACTTATGCTGCTTCAAGGTAACTATGTACTATTTATTCTTCAAAAATAAAGTTGAAAGGGCTAATTGCTCTATGATTCAAAATGTATATAATATGTTTAACTTGAATATGTTGTTTAGAAGGTTATTCCTCGTGCTTCTGGCTTTCTTCTTTTAATTTACTTGTAACGCGAAAAAAAACAGGCGCGTTTGTGCTGAACAGTTGCACTGGCGCATTTGGCCCGTCTGCACCTGTCCCATACTTTCACCAAGTCAACGTGAAGGTTACACTGTACTGTACGGATCCATGTGCCCTGGCTTTGTTTCGCCTTGCTCGATCGCCACAGCACGACCGCGAGTCAATCAGAAGAAGACCGGCGTCGAGCAGGCGACTGTCCGCACTCGCTCCCGCCAATCTCCAACTCGCCGCGCAACCATCGCACCGCCGACTCGAGTTGAGGCTCTCGACCCCCAGCTCGACAACAGCTCCACCATCGCCCATGAAGCGGACAGCAGGCAATCGCCAGCCGGAGCTGCGATCGGCGCTCTCTAGCGACCTCGAGGACGCGAAACCGCGGCGTCTACGGCGCTCCGAGTCCACCTGCGACGGCCCCGCGCGCAAGGCGAGGCAGACGAGCAGGATCGAGCAGCCACCGCGCACGGTCGAGGTGCTGTGGGACGGTCGCGCGGCACCCGGATTCACGCTCAAGCGCAAGCGCAGCGGCGCCATCCTCGTGAGCACCGTGAGCTCGGCCGTCGCGGCCGTCGCCAGGCTACGCGTGGGCAGCGAGCTGCGGCTCGTGGGCGGCTTCCCGGTCGCGCGGCTCACACTGGCGGACGTCAAGAAGGTCATGCTGTGCGCGCCCAAGCCCGTGAGCCTCGTGTTCGTCAACGCGGACGCGCTCGACGTGCTCGTCCACAGCGACAGCTCGGCCTCATCCGACGACGAACACGCCAGGAATGACACGCGCCTGCGCAAGGAGTCGACCGTGTCGGTCGCGTCCTCCTCCTCCTCCCAATCGGACGCGTTCTCGGTCTCCACTTCGGCCTCCTCCCGCTCCCTGTCGGTCGCCAGCGCGAGCGACTCGAGCGCTGTCCTTCAGCGCCACCACCGCCACCACCGCCAGCGCCGCCTGCGAGAGCGAGAGGGCGAGAGCGCGAGTGGCGAACGCGACGCTGCGAGCAAGAAGCGCAAGGTCTCGCGCCTGCAAGTGACGCTCGACCGCGTCAACCAGCTGCTCAACCGGCCCGTGCGCCAATCGGGGCTCAACATACCCGCCAGCCAGAGCATCGTCGTCTAGGTGGCGCTATCCAGACACCCATGTGCGTCCGCCACCACCGCCGACGCAGTGTGTGGCGGACGTCACATGCATTTAACCCCACCCCACCCCACCCCCCTGCGAGAAAAGCGGCGCGGACGAAAGCGCCCATGCGTATCCCCCAACTGAGAGCGACCCCAAGACAACCGGAGGGAGGGCGCTGCATGCACAGTTTCTTTGCTCTCCATGGACCAAACGAAGACGGCGGCTGCTGCTCCTCCGTTGGGAGCAGTAGTAGCGCACACAAACAGCGAGATAACAGCCTCCACAACCAACAAATAGACGATTCTCGACACGGACAGCACGTGTCGGCTTGCCCACCTCCATCCACGCGAATGCTTGACTGTGATATGTAATGATGTTGAACATGCACACGGCCTCCCGGCGTGGTCGCCGCACTTGAGAGCAGTCCGACCGATGAATGGCAAAGCAGGTGTCGACCGATAGAGGAAGGTCACGACCCGGCTCAGCATCTCTTTCAATCAATCATTGTGATCGTTCTTGCGGAAGTCGTCGACTTCCGATCTTCGACTTCAAGTCGAAGGTCGGGCAGATGTCCGTGAAGAGTCTTCACTCAAGACAAACAAGAACACAACACGCGCAGCACACAAGGGATGCATACGAGCGCCTGCCTGCATCGTCGCGACGAGCAAGCCCGACATGTCCAGATACGGTAGTTCATTGTTCATGTGGCGCGGCAGCCAGATAGAGACGGACGGAGCTGCGTCAGTGCGGAGCTTGCCCTTCTCGGGTCGTTAGCTCCATTATCACTGGACTCGCTTAATGTGGTGGGCGTCTTGAGCACGTGGAAATCGACGGGAACTGTTTAGCGAGGCGCGGCGAATGGTGAGGTGTCGTTTCAGACCAATTTTGACAAAGGTCGTTTGTACCGGGGGAGATTGCCGCCAGGCCGATAGAAAGGAGCACGCTGGGCCACAAAACAACCGCCGGTACGACAATTTTGGATACCCGTGGCGGATCTCCCGCAGCATTAGTGTCAGCTGAATTGCTACATTACCGTATTCCTTATGTGCTTGCTGACTTTATCCTTTTACTGACACTCCGAATTAGCCAATCACAGTGGGTGTTGAATCGTTCCGTCGTTATTTATATGCTTGCTGACACTCTATCTGGACCGTAATTTACCGCAATGCTGGGATGGCACAATGTGCCGATCGCTGCTCGCCCTTCATTTCCAGCGATGGCGAAGCCACCAGGACGACCTCGAGTCACCGAGCAAGGCCGCAAGATTCCGCGGACCACGCGTGACTGCTTGAGTGCGAGGAAGAAGCTCGAGATCTTGCTCTTCTTTGAGCAAAATGGCATGCCGTCGACGCTGCAGAAGTTCTACGGCAACCTGTCCAAAAGAGCGCAAGACATCAAGCGCAAAGTCATCTACCAGTGGCGGTCGGCGCGAGCGGATATCGAACGCCGTGCGCAAGACCCAAAGATGGCGGCCATGAAGTACGTG
>JAADXZ010000298.1:0-27675 GCA_023338055.1 Phytopythium mirpurense | reverse complement strand
GAAGGAAAGATGCGCTTCAAAGAGCGCGGGCATGGCTTCTCTTGCTTGTGCCGCTCCATGCCAGACCGCCCGCTCTTCCGCTCTGTTCCCCGAAGACAAGACGCACTCTCCATGGACGACCCGCTGCACTTGTACCCGTCGCTGGCGTCGCTGCTCTGGCTCTGGGGCGTCGGCGTGTTCGCGCAGGTCGTGGTGCAGATGGGCTGCTGGATGCTGCAGCCGTCACGGTCGGCAATTGGCTCAGGCCACTCGCCGCCGCTCCTCGGACGGCTCCCGCGCTTCTTCCGGCGCTACTGTGCGCTCTTTTGGCATCGCTCGACGCTCCACGAGCACGCTATTCCCACACATCACGACGGAATTCCCTTCCAAGACCGTGAAGCCGCTACGTATGCGGCCGATACGTCGTCGGCACACCCAAGAGCGGCTCCGCATCGTGGCCAACATGATGGTCAGCTCCTGATACCAGCCCCACCAGCAGCAGCTAAAGAAGCGTATAGCCATCCGTGTGTGGACCACGCCGCCACCCATACGTTCAAGTGGAAGCGCCTGGCAGCGCGCTCGGCACTGCTGACGGGGCTAATGGCCTGTACTTCGACTATCACGAGCTCGATCATGCTCTACATGCGCACGGGGCGCTACACGCAGCAGCCTTACGAGTGGTACTCGCTCGTGGCCACTGGCGAGCGGATGTACAGCCGTCACGTGTCGCTCCCGAGGCACTTGCCGGACACGTGCACGTTCCGCAATGCTAGCGGCACGCAGACGGACATGACGACGCTCGACCAGGTCATCTCCAAGTACCACCGCGCGAGTGGGGAGTCTCCGTTGCCGCACACGCACGTGTACGTCGCGCCGTTCTTCTGGGACCACGTCGTAGAGCTCCGACAGGACCAAGTCCAGCCGGTCGTGAGCTCCTCCACGCCTTCGTCCTATACGGCCGCCTCGTCAGCCTCCGCATCCGACCCAGCGACAGCATTCGGCTACGAAAAGGCTCGGCCAGTGGACGAAGCGTCCATGTTCCCGTACCTATGGCACAGCCTCCTCGGCCTGCACTTTGACGGCCGAGTGACTGCGTCGTCCGCATCTTCAAGGAGCGAGTCGCCGTGGTCACGCCGTGTCGACGCCCTCAACCTCGAGTTCGAGGTCGTCCGCAGCTCGGAGCAGCTGGCAGCGCTCCCGCGCGGCAGCAACGTGTTCGTCGTCTCGCAGTCCATCTACATCATCGGCAGCCTGCTCGACATGCATCGGACGCTTCTACCACCGGACGCAAAGCTCGGGTTCCTGTCCCTCGCACGTGAGGACTGCAACAACCTGGAGCCGAGCAAGTACCTGAGCAACGCGCAGCTCAAGTTCGGCTTGCTGCCGTACGGCGACTGCTCCCTCGTGGACGCCGACCGGTTCAGCGTCGTGCCGCTCGGCCCGAGCTTTGAGCACGGGTTCCCGACCAACGCCCACGTGGTCGAGGCGCCGCCTCTGTCGGCGAAGAAGTACCTGCTCAACTTGATGGTGAGCTGGACGGTCGAGAAGCCCACGCGGATCCAAGCAGCCATGGCCGCGCTCGAGATCTGCTCCGTCCGAGAGCGCGGCCGCAACGCCAAGCTGTGCGTCATCGAGCACAATGACATGATGTTCAAGGCGCTGCAGCTCATTGACGACCACACCGGCACCAACCTGCGGTGGATGCTCTCCTCCGCGCCGGACGCGTACATGGCGAACGCCAGGCAGTCCATCTTCACGCTGTGTCCGTTGGGCAAGAACCCGGAGCAGTACCGCATCTGGGAAGCGCTCGCGGCCGGCTCGATCCCTGTTATCGAGGAGCTGCCGGCCGCGCAGTCGCTGCCTGGCACGTTCTTCCACCCGTCGTACCCCATGAGCTGGAAGTGCATGCCGGAGGACGTGCATGGCATCCTCAAGCGCTTGGGCGCGCCCGTGCTGTTCGTGAGCGACTGGAAGCGCGACCTCGAGCGCATCATGAACGAGTACGTCGTGTCGGACGGTGCGAGTCGGTCGCCATGGACGCCGACCAGCAAGCTGGTGGCGCTCCATGCACGCGTCAAGCCGTGGTACAAGCGGCTCGGCGCCCACCTCCAGGCGCAGGTCATCGCCAAGACCATGCAAGCGTTCGGACCACCAGTGAGTGGTCTAGGCGTGTAGTAGCCATGCACAAGTGCAGCGCCCGCTTCTTTCCACGTACGTCACTTGCGTCTAACTTTTGCTTCCCATTTGCGAGCTCAGCTTCAACATGGACACTTATCCCGACTTCAACATGTCGAGTGTCTTATTCGATGCCCTCGTGGTAAGAACAAGTCGTGGCAATCAATACAAGAGAACAAGGTGTGAGGGCTCGGATTGAATGCTCCATCGTACAAGTTTTTTTTACCTTTTATCTTTACACTCGCCCTGCGCCGCTCGAGTCCTTCACTCGGTCGATGACGCCTTCTACTCGCTCTCGTCCCACCCTCTGCCTGCCAAAAACCTACTATATCTGTCCTAGTCTCGCTATTCTCGTTTTTGTTGTCGCTGTGCCGCCCGCGCACTGCATGTGCAGCGCGGCAGGGCGACGCGCTCAGCTCGTCGTTTCGTCGTGTTTCGCCTGCTCGGCTCGCGTGTTTTTCGTTTTCGCTGGATGGAGCACTGCTTCGTGGGGGTCTTGTTTTTCTCGATTAGTCGGTCGGTCGGTCGGTCGGTTAACAGCAGGGACAGAGGCTGGCGTGTCGCCACGTGCCCTCCTTCCACACTCCGCTCTCGCAACGCAGATACTGCTCGATGCAGCAGTACTAGCTCCTCCTCCGCGCCTCGGTCAATTACTTGATCGCGCGCGGCTGGTGGAGGGGCGTGTGCTGGTTGCGCTTCGTGTGGTGGTGGTGCGAGTGGAAGGCCTTCTTCTTCTGGGCCTGCTGCTCGTAGTCGTTCGTCTTGGACGCCTTGGCCATGAGGCTGCGGATCTCGGCGTCCACGTCGCTGCTCGAGCGCAGCTCGCGCGTCTTGACGTGGATCTTGTGGTGCAGCTCCTGGCGCGCCTCCAGGAGCTCCAGCTCGGCCAGCATCTCGTTGATCTCGTCCACCTGTTCGAGCTCGCGCATCTCCTCCGCCGTCATCGGGTAGTACGTCGGGTCGAACAGCTCCTCATCCGGGATCTCGTGCTGCGAGAACACGGGGTCGGCGATCACGAAGCCCGACTTGCCAGGCGAGTGCGGGTGCTCCAGGTAGTAGTCGTCCGTGATCGACGGGTACCACATGACGGACGGGTAGAAGGGCGGCGCGTTCACGTCGAGCGACGTCGCGACGAGCGGGGAGGACACCATGTCGACCTTGGAGCTGCTCTGGATGGGCGCGGCTTGACCGGCGGTCTTCTCGGGGGCGCACTGGGGAACCTTCGTGGTGGCTGCTTGCTCCGCTGTCGAGACAGCAAATTTGAGTATGAAGGCAACTATATGCAGTGAGTGCTGCCCGCGTTGATATCCTCGGTGGAAAGGCAGCGGAGGAAAGGAAACGCGGTCCGAAGCCGATACAAACTTCAAGTGAGAAATGGAAGATTTGGAAACGAGCGCGAAAGGCCGCGGCGGGAGAAAACAACCTCGTTTTTGTATTGAAAAAACCTCAAAGGAGCAGCATCGAAAATAGAGTATTAATTTTCTTCAATGTGATTGGTTCAACCTCTGACCAATCAGCGTGAAGGAGCGACAGGGAGAACAATTCAACCTATCCCTAGAGGACTGTCTCGAAAACGAGCATCGGACAACTTCAACATGCCGCCGGCCCGTCGAGACCCCTCCCTGTATGTGGAGGATCCCATTGTTCTCTCGATGTTTGAGAACTGGAAGAAGCGTGCGTGTCCAATGCAGAGATCTCATCGAGATCTGCGGTATGCAACGTGGATTAGCTTGTGAATGCTGAGATGCCATGCCAAAAGGATCACTCCATGCCCAACACGTAACGAACAAGTGTCGAGTCTACTGTAGACACGTGCTGGTGCCATCGGATTCAGCCGCCCAATAGTTACTTCAACACTC
The DNA here is from genome assembly GCA_023338055.1 of Phytopythium mirpurense. Classification (NCBI taxonomy): domain Eukaryota; phylum Oomycota; class Peronosporomycetes; order Pythiales; family Pythiaceae; genus Phytopythium; species Phytopythium mirpurense. Next base: position 23,662 of record JAADXZ010000298.1, on the reverse strand, counting down.
TCCTTCTGCATCCGCCAATGGTGCACGGACGCGCACAGTATCTATCGGCGCTGCTTTGTTGCCAACCCTTGCTCGCGCATGAGGATACTATTGAGTGACACTACAACCGCATTTTAGTGACATCAAAATGCAAACTGTGTGTTTCACACCAAGCAACTTGGCGAGCCATTTCTTGGATCCGAGAACGTGTGTGGCTGGCTGCTGGCCATCATGGTGCGCGTCGCGGTCGTCGGGTGCGCGCACGGGATGCTGGACGACATCTACGCGTCGATCCAGTTCATCAACGAGATGGACGCGGCGCATCCCGTGCAGCTGCTGCTCTGCTGCGGCGACTTTGAGTGCATGCGCAACGAGCGCGACCTCGAGGCGCTGGCGTGCCCGCCCAAGTACCGCGCGATGCACTCGTTCCACCAGTACTACAAGGGCGACAAGGTCGCGCCCGTGCTCACCATCTTCATCGGCGGCAACCACGAGGCGTCCAACTACCTGCAGGAGCTACACTACGGCGGCTGGGTCGCGCCCAACATCTTCTACCTCGGCGCCGCCGGCGTGGTCAAGGTCGGCGGGCTGCGCATCGGCGGGCTCTCGGGCATCTACAAGCACCAAGACTACACAGCGGGCCGCTTCGAGCGCGCGCCCTTTGATAACAGCACCATGCGCAGCGTGTACCACGTGCGCGAGCTCGAGGTCTTCCAGCTCTCGCACGTGCAGCGGCGCGAGACGGACAAGCTCAGCATTTTCCTCTCGCACGACTGGCCGCGCGGGATTGAGCAGTTCGGCGACCTGCCGACGCTGCTACGCCGCAAACCGTTCTTCCAGCAGGAGATCCAGTCAAACACGCTCGGCAGCCCCGCGGGGGAGTTCCTGATGTACCAGCTCAAGCCGGAGTACTGGTTCGCCGCGCATCTGCACGTCAAGTTCGCCGCGATCGTTCGCCACCAGGACGAGACCAAGCCACCAGTGCAAGCTGCCGTGAGTGAAGAGAAGGAGGAGGAGGAGAAGCAGGAAGGCGCCGCCGCGACAACTGAGACAATGGCGAAACGTGAGAGCACGACCAAGTTCCTAGCGCTGGACAAGTGCCTGCCTCGCAGGGAGTTCCTCCAAGTGCTCGACATCCCTGTGGCCGAGGCTGAGCCGACCTCTGAGCCTCTCAAGATCATGTTTGACCCCGAATGGCTCGCTATCCTTCGCGCGACGCACCACCTCGCGTCGACCAACAAGTACGGACCTCGAGTACCGCAGGAGGAAATGGCGATCGAGGCGGGCGACGTCGAGTGGGTCAAGCAGCGTCTGCACGAGTTCTGGCAGGAGAAGCAGATCAAGCACAAGGTCGAGGGCGAGTGGGTCTCGGACTTTGCCAAGACGGTGCCCGCGTACGGCGAGCCGCCCGCTCCTCACGGTCAGGCCGCGTCTGGGAATCCTCAGACGGATCTGCTACTGGAGCTGCTCAAGCTCCCGCACGTCGTCACAGCCCCGTTCGCCGGTGCGGCAGCTCCTGCCATCGAAGACCCCAACGAGATTGACCTCGATGATGACCTGGAGGACGACGTCGCCGAGGATGAAGCCGCTCCCATGGACCAAGCAGGCGATGAGAGCGTTGCGGACTCTACTGGTGTCGCTGCAATGCAGATACAAGAGGAGCGAGCCGAGATGTCGGCCTCGACGGCTTCCAACAACGAGCCAGAACAGGCTGCCCCCCTCGCTGATAAGTGAAGGTAACACGATACAGTACACAATTGCAATTTGTGAAGCCATATCTAGATCCGATGAATAGATTAGAACGGCAAAGCGGTTTAATTTTGCAATTTTGTCGTACGTCTCCGTCGATCCTACTGCTTTACTGAAATAAACTATACATTTTTGTAAATTTTCAAAGCTTTATGAGATCGTATTGAACGCTCGGCACAAGAGAAATCGTGGGGTCATGAAGACGTGGGTACGCGAGGCCGCACGGCGCGCGCGCCAGCCGTCCTTTGGGCCGTCACTGGATTACCAAGTCGACCGCGCGCTCTTGTGGGTCTTGTATTGCGCTGTGAAGCACGCTGAGGAGCCGGTCACGAGCGTAACGTGCCTGTTCGCACAGAGATCCTCCTCTCCGATCGGCGTTTGCGCAGCTCGACTGCGATGACGAGACGCAGGAGTTCCTCGATGTACGTCGCCCACTATGCGCTACAAGTGATTGACTTTGGTAGTATACACGTGGCTGATCTGCTGCTGATGGCGTCTGTACGGCCAGAGCTGTACCGGCGGGGGCATCTTTGAGTCAGTCGCGTCGACTGTGCTCGGCATGTTCTACTCGCTGACCGACGCCAATGGCATCCTTGGACGTGCGTATTGCTAAGCTCGCCTGGCGCTTCCATACGGCGCCACAACACGGACCTTCGTGGCTCACTACTACGGTGTCCTTCTGTGCAACAGGCGGCCAAATGTTCGTGCTATCGCAGGCGCAGATCCAGCGGCTGCTCCATCGCGACGAGCGCGTCGGCGGATCGTTGCTCGACGTCGGAGCGGGCGACGGCAACGTGACCAAGTCGCTGGCGTCGCTGGTCGACAAGGTAGCGACCACGGAGGTCTCGATGCCGATGGCCAAAAACCTCAACGCGCGAGGCTACAACTGCGTCGAAACGAGCGAGCTGGATCACCCGCTGGTCCAGCAGCACCGCCCCTACAATATCATCAGGTGCAGTGCGAGAAGACCTGCTCAGCTGTCGCTATGGGTTACGGTATGGCCCACTGACGCTTGTACGACGGCTGCTGCATGCCGTTGCCAGCCTCATGAACGTGCTGGATCGCGCAGACAAGCCCATGACCATGCTCCGACACATCCGAGACATGCTCCACCCCGATAACGTACGTCTATCGTAGGCAATTACAGCTGTATCACTAGCCTTGACGGCGTCCACATGTATGCTCATAGGGACTGTTCCTGCTGGCGGTGGTGCTCCCCTTCGCAGCCTTCGTGGAGGTTGGCACGAGCCGCAAGGCCCCGGCCGAGAGACTCCCCATGCGCGGCGGGCTTTGCGCCGAAGACGCCTCGTTCGAGGCCGCCGCGAACGTGCTGCTGCGCAACGTGCTGCAGCCGGCGGGCTTCAAGCTGCGCCAGTTCAGCCGCGTGCCGTATCTGTGCCGCGGCGACCTGCGCGAGCCGTACTATGTGCTCTCCGACGCCATCTTCGTGCTCGAAGTGGACCATTCGCACCCTGCCGCATCGATCGCGCCACCCCAGGCACTGTAGAATTGATACGATGCTGACAGTACTTACTGAACGACGGGACGGGACAGGATGGCTACAGTTGCAAGATACAGTTTGCAAGTCGCGAGTTCACGATGCAAACGATGCCATACTCTGGTTTGACATCAGTGGATATTTCACCTAAATCAGACTACTGTGAACCTACATTAGGTAAATTCGTATGGTGTTCTTTTGTAGCATTATTAAAAATGAATTGCAAACTCTATAGTAAATCCAAGTGTCATTTTTTTGTATATTGCGATTCAGGCAAAATGAATTGATGCTATTTGACACTTTCCCAGCTGATATAAACCTTATCACGTGCTACCTGTTATCAAACTAATATGAGTGCTTCATCCAATAAAGACAGCAGCATCTACTGTTTTAAAATATTCTACGAGGTTTTTCTCGCTCGGAAGAGGCAGAGAACACAGGCTGTAAAAAAATTGCTTCTGTTCTGTATGTACGTACGCTTTTGCGCCTTTTCTCACCGCTTTTCGCTGGCGCCCCGGACTGACTCTACTTCATTATTGCTTTCGCCAGCTCGAAGAAAAAAGCCACCTCGAAACTCCCTCGTGCAGTTGTGGAGGCTACGGACACACAAGTGTTACCGCCGGCGGTCCACTTTCGCGCCGCCGCCGCACTTTTGCACCACCGACCGCGACTATAATAAGAAGAGCGCGTACGCACCGACAGCGCTATATACCCGCTGTAAATAAGACTGGGCAGCATGGCGCCGCTTGTGGAGACCGCCGCGCCCGCTGTCGACGTCGCGGAGGTGACGATGCCCACCAAGGACGCGTCCCCAGTCGCGTCTTCCTGTCAAGAAGAGACGCCGGAAGCCGCGGAAGACAATAACAACGACGCGGTCGCCGCCGAGGACGCCGACGTGGCGACGGCCGAGAGCGTGAGCAGGAAGCGCGTGCAGTTCGAAGACGCCGACGTGGTCGAGTTTGAGCCGACCATGTGGACGGCGACGGTGGCGTCGGATGGCGTGCCGGTACGTGTCTTGTGCTCTATCTACGCATTACGGGCTGTTGATGGGCGCTCTAACCGTCGCCTCTCTCGACTGCTCTTTATGCTGTGACGATACGGTGCAGCTCGGCATGTCGACGACCGTGCGCCGCCGCACGCGCCGTCGGCTGGACTCGTACGAGAGCGAGCGCGAGATGACGCGCGTGGACCGCCAGGAGTACATGGAGTTCGGGTACCTGGAGCCTGAAGAGCGCCTGGACATTCTAGAGACGAACGGCAGCGCCTCGGCCGAGATGACGAGCGCCGAGCATGAGAACCTGCGCATCAACCGCGAGCGGTGGGAGTCGAACGAGTACGACCTCATGTACCAGTATGGGCTGGGCGAGGTACCCGTGATGGACCTGAGCGACGACGACGAGATGGAGGCCGGCGCGTTCCACGCCGACGACCCGATGCTGGCCATGGACGACAGCGACGACGGCGAGTACTTTTTCAACTCGCGCAACCTGCTGGTGGACGCCGACGTGCGCTTCGCCATGGAGATGGACGCCTACGACGTGAACCCGCGCGCGTACGCCGACCTGAGCGTGGACTACGCGTCGGACTGCATCCTGGGCGACGACACGGACTCGGACGAGAGCAACGAGCTGCCGTACAGCGTGGATGCGTTCGACGCGCCACTGGAAGACCCGGTCGCCAGCGCGATCGAGCTGTCGTCGTCGCCCTCGGACGTGGCGGACGGCTCGGACTGCCTCATTGCGGCCTGCGCCAAGCAGGCGAGCGCAGTATCGCCCTCTCCTCTTCCTGCGGACGCCAACGTTGCCCTCGCCGTCTAAGCCGATGGGTGGACAGGCGGGCGGATCGGCTCGCTGGAAGCCGTAGATCTTGCTTGCCGTGGTACGCGCTGGTGTGTCGAGCTGGAGCCGTGCCGACCATGCGCCGTCGCCTCCCCGCCGTGTGTTTATCTATCTATCGGCGGCGCGGAGGCGGTCGGCGTGCAGATGGCGTGAAGCGCTCCAAGCACGAGAAGCGGCCAAGAAGCGATCCCTCCCGCCTGTGCCGTCCGCGGCTAGAGGTTTGTCCGCCTGTATGTGTTGGTTTAGGACCCTGATGGATGTAATTATGAGCCGCGCCTCTCTTGCTATGCTATAAGTGACAGATAGATAGCCGTGCCGTACCATAATGCCAACAAGTACGCTGCTACGAATCCCTTCCCTTGTGTCCATGTCGTCCTCCCCATTGGATCGGTTTCCCCCCACTCGGCATACGAGTTGAGCCGCTCACAACAGCGTAACCCATACAAATTACAAGTACAAACCAACGTACCCTCGACCTCACAGCAACGAACGCCTTCTCCAGGACAATGGCGGTCGCCGCGGCTCCGCTCCCTCCGCGCGCTTCGGGCTTCTCGGGCGTTCCGTACGACGAGCTGCCGTTCAAGGAGCTGCAGCGGCTGCACGCGCGGCGCATGGAGTTCTTCGGCTTCGGCGGCTGGCTCGCGTCGACGCTCTTCTACGGTCCGTCCCCCGTCGGCCTGGCCTTGGCTGCTATTACTCTCTTCTCCATTATCTTACGCCTCTTGTACCTGTCGGCACAGTGCTCTTCCTGGTATGGGCGTACGCGCCCGAGGAGACGCTGCGTGCGTACGGCCTGACGTACTACCCGTCCAAGCGCTGGGCGGTGGCGGCTCCCGCCATGCTCGTGGCCTCGTACGTCTTCTCGGTCGCGCTCTACAAGGCCGTCAACCTGTTGGGCACGCCCGCCGCGAGCGCCTACGCGACCGTCGTGGACGCCGCCTCGGTGCGCCTGCCGGCCAGCGAGACGGCCAGCACCGCCGTGCGCGAGGCCGCCACGCCGCCCATCGCCGACCTGCCGCTCTTCGCCGTCAACTGCGCGCTCTTCGACGCGTCCTCGAGCGAGGCCGGCAGCGACTCGGAGTGAGCCCAATACAAATTCTAACTAGGTGGTGCGGTTACCATTCGGCTAATATGCCTATTGTAACTCCATATTATGTCATACATATTTTGAATAGAACCTAGACTATAATAGTCGAAGAATAGTCGGCTTATTTACCTATTCGTCAGCAAACAAGAAATGAACCGGAGCTACGATGAGCGTGTGGGTGGGTATGAGTCACGATGATTGATGAGGTGGTGGTCTTCTCTGGTTATAAAGCTCGCCTCGTGTGCACGGCAGGCTCGCTCGGCGTGGCCCGCCACGCCTCTAGTTCCCTCCGCGCGTGTCGCCTACAGTACGCCCAGGCCTAGAGCCCCATGGCGTACCGCATGATCTGGTGCTTGAGCGGCTCGACGGCGTTGAGCGTGCCCATGCCCACGTTGCGCGCGAGGCCGACGGCGTCGGGCGTGGGCCCGAAGAGGCGCTTGAAGCCGTCCATGGCGAGCGCCATGCCCACGTTGGCCTGCTTGCGCTGCGCCTCGTACTGCTCCAAAAAGTACTCGCTGCCAATGTTCTCGCCCGCCTGCACGCCGTCCTCGAGCAGCGCGGCGAGCGCCGCCACGTCGCCGAGTCCGAGGTTGAGGCCCTGGCCCGCGAGCGGGTGGATCGAGTGCGCCGAGTCGCCCACGAGCGCCACGCCAGGCTTGACGTACTGCGTCGCGTGGCGCATCTTGAGCGGGAAGGCGAAGCGGTGGCCCACCGTGGCCACGGCCGTGGGCGGCGCCACGAACGGGTCCGTCAGCGCCGCGGCCGACATGACGGTGCTCACGGCGTGGTGCACGCCCTTGACCACGTCGCCCAGCACCGGGAGGCCGGGGAAGTCGGGCGGCTGGGCGGCCGTCGGCGGCGCCTGCAGCGCGTCATTGAGGCGCGCGACGAACTCCTCGGGCGCCAGCGCCGTGAGCTCCTGCGCCATCTCGGGCGAGCACGACCAGACGACCGACGAGTAGCCGTCGCGCATGGGCAGCAGCGCGACGGGCCCCGAGGGGAAGAAGCGCTGCCAGGCCGTCGTGTTGTCCCGGTCCGTCTTGACCGTGGCCACGACCGCGTGGTGGTCGTAGTCCCAGCCCCAGGTGCCGAGCGCCGAGAGCGTGCGCACGATCGAGTTGCCGCCGTCGGCCGCCACCACCAGGTCCGCCAGCATGCGCGTGCCGTCCTCGAGCGCCAGCTCCGACACGCCCGAGGTGGTCGACGGGCGCTTGAAGTGCTTGAGCTTGGCCGGGCACAAGAGCGTCAGCGGCGCCGCGTCCTCCGCCGACGCCTCGAGCTCGCGCATGCGGTCGTGCAGCGCGCGCACCAGCACGCGGTGCTCCAGCACGTGCCCGAGCGTCTCGCGGCCGGCCTTGGCCGCGTCGAAGCGGACGAAGCCGTCGCCCATGGCGTCCCACACCTGCATGTCGCGGAACACGGCGCGCTCGCTCGCCGCCACCTTGCTCCACGCGCCGGCGCTCTCGAGCAGCGCCTGGCTGGCCGGCGTGATGGTGAACACGCGCAGGTCGGGCGAGTCCTCGTGCACGGGCGGCGCCACGGGCGGCGCGGCCGGCTCGATGACGCCCACGCGCTTGCCGCGGAAGGCGCGGCTCGACTTGAGCCGGCACGCGAGCGCCGAGCCCACGATGCCGCCGCCCACGACCACCACGTCAAAGTGCACCGGCGACGCGTCCGTCGACAGCAGCGCCGCCGACAGCGCGCGCGGAGCCGCCGCGGCGGCCGTCAGAGCGCGCGGAGAGCGGCGCGCGGCGGTCGAGAGCAGAGCCATGGCGCGGATAGCGACAGGAGGTAGAGCGCAGGAGGGAGGGAGGGGCGACGGACGGGAACGAATGCCGCCGTCGCGTTTCTCCTTTGGGTCGAAGGGAGGAGCTCCACACGTTGACAGGTTGGCGGCTCACCACGAATACATGTCAATCGCCTCTTAGTTACGTGAGGATGACAAAAGGTGACCCATATCAGCGATTGAAATGACAAACTCTATTTTTTTAGGCGATCGCCTAAAACCTCAAAACCTCGCACTAGTATACAAATTCCTGCATCTTGTACTGTATAAATATTTAAAAATATGTCAACTTTGAAAAAAACACATGCAAGCACGTTTTGTCATGTGTTGGATACTACAAAGAATTAACATATGAGGCCGTGTATACATTAGAATTTCACAGGGAAATTGTATTGTGGTACCAGATACTAAATGTTATCCGGCGGATAGGCGACATCGTGACTTAAAAAATGTATGAGTTCCTAAACGACCATCACTCCAAAAATGACGTGGCATACACAATTAGAGAGCGCATCTATCCGATCGTTTTGTAGCAGTTACTTGTTTGTTTCGGGAATGTTCTTATCGGATTCGTTGAAACGACAGGTTAGAATCAGTTGGGTACATTGATCGCATCAGACTCAGACGCAGCGTCGCCAGCGGATGGGTGGCGCTGCCTATTTGCTTGGCACTGGAAGCGGCGCCAGCAGCTCCGCTCGCCTCTCGTGGAGACCCTCGCAGCTCCTACAGCGAATACGCGCGCCCAGCACCCGCCCGTACATCCGCCAGTACACGCGCGCGCGGCAGCATGGCGCCCAGCAAGCGGTTGAACCTGAGCAGCTCGCGCTCGGACGAGGAGGACGAGTCGTCCTCGTCCTCGTCGTCCAGCGACGCGGAGCAGCAGCCCACGCGCCGCAACGCGTCGCATCGCGCCAGCGCCAACGACGAGGAGGAGACGGAGGACGAATCAGACGAGTGCGTGGCTCTTACTGCAGTGCGCTCGCTCTACAAGCAGCGTCCTTGTCCATTCCAGGCGTCGATGACACTGACTGGCTGCGTGCTTGTCTCTCTCTCTCTCTCTTCTTCTTGTCCAGGGAGTTCGAGATCCCGCCGGGCTTCGAGAGCGTCCCGGGCAGCGGCGCCGTGACGCGTGAGCAGGTGCTCTCCCCGGGCAAGGAGCTCTGGTTCTTCAAGCTCCCCAAGCACGTGCGTGTCGGCTTTATACGATACCATCCACCCCATTCTGACCGGTCCTAACGACACCGTAACGTCTGCGCCTCGCTCAATCCTCGACCCACAACCAGTTGGACGCGTCGGCGCTGGCTGGCATGACGTTCAAGGTCGGCGGCAAGCGCGAGCACGAGACGCCTGGAGCGGCGGTGGCGCACGTGACGGCCGGCCGCGACGGCAAGAAGTACGTGTTGCAGCACGAGCACGAGATGCTGGCGGGCCAGCTGGTGAACGCGCTGCCGCTGGCCGCCGACCGCTCGCGCTTCGTGCTGGCCAAGCCCTTCGCGCGCTGCTTCTCGCTCGTGGAGGACCACGCGGCGGACGCGGACGCGCGAACAGTGGCGGCGCAGCAGCCGGTCCTTGTCGACGAGCACAAGAGCGAGAAGAAGAAGAAGAAGAAGAAGCACCGCCACGAGAGCGGCGAGGCAGACGAGCAGGCGGCGCGCAAGAAGAGCAAGAAGAGCAGCAAGAGCACGCACCACGACGAGCCTTCGCGTGCCAAGAAGCACAAGGCGTGAGAGAGAAACAGAGAGGGAGGAGGACCAGTCGGGACGCCTGGCAGGAGTAGACTTGCGTGTGTTGATATATGCCCAACGCGACCGGAGCGACGTAGAACACAGATGGCTGGGTGTGTCTGTCGTCCTTGGCCAGCCAATGCACACAGCCTTGTCGCCAGTCGCCGCTCGCTTCGGACGCCGTCCAGAGCGGTTCCCTCGGGATCTAAAAGAGCAGCAGCGGCTCGTCCGCCGGCGGCGGCGTCTCGTGGTGGCCGTGCTTGGCGCTCTTCTTCTTGTCCTTGCTCGGCTTCTTGGCCTTGCTCTCGCCGCTGCTCTTGTCCGCGCGCTTGGCGCTCTTCCTGCTGCTCTTGCGCTTGTCGCCACCGGCTTCAAACACGTCGTCGTCGTCGGCGGCGCTGCCCAGCAAGTTCTTCTCCTTGGACTCCTTGCTCGCTCGACTCGAGTGCTTCTTCTTGCTCGCCTTGGGCTCGTCCGACGTCCGGGACGTCGTCTTCTTGTCCTTCGTCGACTTCTTCTTGGCCTTGGTGCGCTCCTCGGCCTCCTCCTCGCTCGCGTCGCGGCGCTTCTTGGACTTCTTGTGCTTCTTGCTGCTCTTGACCAAAGGCTCGGGCTCCTCCCGCGTCTGGCGGTGGAACAAGTGCTCGTCCGGGATCTTCTCGTTCTCGCCCAGCGGGATGGTCAAGTCCACCGCCGCCAAGTCAATGTCCTACGAGTCACAAAACACCCAGCATTAGCCCCATGACGCCCATGTACCAGGTGCGTGGCGATACATGGCGAGCCCGCTCACATCGCTGCTAATGGCCTTCGACTTGCTCCGTAGGCGGTCGTCATCGCTTGCGTCGTCCGGCATGAGTTCGTCCTCAAAGACCGCGCGCGACTTCTTCGACTAGTGACGGGGAAAAGGATCAGTATGGCAACTCTTACTAGTGCTTATCGACTCGTTAAAGAAGGCGAGCGCGCTCACCTTGCTCTTGCTCTTCTTCTTCTGCTTCTTGGTCGCGTCCAACGCGCCCATGATCTCAGCAAAGCCCTGCATCACATGGTATTCACACGTCGGTGACCAACACAACCCAGCGACACCGACACATTGACACATCGCGTACCCCAAGCCCATCGTTCGCGTCCACGTTGGCGGCACCATTGCCGCCCGACGCGAGGTAGAACGGGTCCGAGCGCAGCCGCTGCTGCTGCTGCTCGTACTCGCGCTGCCTCCGCGCGCGCTCGGCCTCCGAGTCGGACGCCTCGCTAGACGATCGCCCCGATCGGTCTTCCGACGATGCGTCTCCATTCCGGTGGCCCCTACGCTTGTTCTTGGCACTCTTCTTCTTCTTGGGCTTCTTCTCACCGCCCATGTCGTCGTCCGAGATGCCGTTGTAGCCGCCAAAGCCGCCGAAGTTGTTGTTCATGCTTGGCTGGCTGACAAACGACACTTCCAGCTCGTCTTCGTTCGAGAAGGAGCCGCCGACGTCGCCGCCGGACTCGAGGAATGAGGCCTCACTGCTACTAATCGGCGTCTCCAAGTCGAGGTCGCCAGGGAGAGGCACTTTGCGCTGCGCCTTGGAGCCTACAGGAGCGAGACGCTCTGCGAAGTAGCCGTTGAGGATCTCCAGCCGCGTCGCGGGCGTCACGCTTGTCGCGCTGTCGAATGCGCGTGACGCGCGCTCTTGCGCGCTGAGCGACCCGTAGCCCATGCCGAGCGCCAGCAGGATCTGCTGCAGGCACACGGCGCGCTCTTGCACGTCAATGTGTTCGCTCTGGATGAAGGCTGGCAGGCGCTCCAGGATCAGGTTGGCCAGCTGCTCGACCGCATTCTCGTCCGCCTTCTCCGCCATGGCGTTCACAAACTTGAGCAGTGTCTGAACGAACACGGCTTGGACGTGGCCAGGCAGACTAGTCGTCTTAGGCTGCAGCATCTGGTCCACGAGCTCTTCCAGGCGGTCAAGCTTCTCCTCTTCCGTCTCTCGGCGATCCTCGTCGTCCTCGTCCTCGTCTTCGTCTTCATCGTCCACATCGTCCAGGTACTCCATGACGTACTCCCCAGCGATCCATGCAGCCGCGTAAAAGACCTGGCACAGCGTCGACGCCCCAGCGCCGGTCAGCGCGTCCTTCTCCATGAGCAGCGCAATCATGTTGTCCACCAACACACTGCGCACGCTCTTGACGCGGACCGCAATGTCCACGAGCTGCCTCGCGACCTCGATCCCATGGTTCGCTTCGCCGCTGGCTTTCATTAAGGAGCCACCCATCGGCGACTCCATGTAGATCGCCGACGTCGAGCTGCTGCCGCTGCTGGAGGGCACGCGCGCAAGCTGCACCAGCACGTGGATGTACCAGTCAAAGTCGTGGATGTTCTCGTACTTGTTGACCGAGCACACGTGCAGGATGCGCGCAATGAGCTCGTGGCGGTACACGCCGTCGGCCGACAGTGTCTGCCGCATGAGCTCGCGCACGATCGGCGCCGCGTTGTCGGGCGTCACCATGCCGACGAGCAGCTCGAGCGAGCGCATGCGAATGGTCACATCGTCGACCGCCAGGCACTCAATGATGATCGCCTGGTGCTCCGAGATGACGTACGGGTGGCTCTGCATCAGGTTGCCGAGGCCGACGAGGCCGAGATACCGCAGGTTCTGGTCCGAGTCTTCAATGTACCGGCGCAGGTGGTCATTGCAGAGACGCACGATCGCCGGCACGTTGCGCGGCTGCGAGCCGTCGCTCTTCTTGGTGTACAGCAGCGCCGTCGTGACCGTGCTGATACACTCGTAGAGTAGCGACTTGGCCGGCGTGTTCTGAATCACCGTGGCCAGCGGGTCAAGCAGCTTGCGCGCGAGCCGCGGCTCCTCGGGCACGAGGCTCGCCAGCAGCTTGACCACCTTGATGAGCATCCAGTTGTTTGACGAGGTCGTGAGCAGCCGGAAAAAGTGCGGCGCGAGCCCGAGGTAGTTGCGCGGCTTCTTGTTGGCGAGCTCGCAGATGACGTTCACGGCACACGACACGACCGCGACTTCCGGCTCCTCCATGCGCTCCTTGAGCTTGTCAAACGTCAGCCGCAGCCCTTGCGGGTACCGCAAAAACATCTTGTACAGCGCGAGCGTGGCCTTCTTGCGCACGTAGGCCTTGTGCGAGCCCATCATGGCCACGACGTCGCCCAGCAGGTCACGCGCCAGGTCCGTCGTCACAATGTTGGACAACACGTTGATGGCGAGGCCGACTTCGTACTCGTTGACGCTGCCAAACTCCTTCTTGAGCAGATTCGTGCACAGCAGCACCACGTCCGTCGACTGCGTGAACGACTGGCAGGCCGCCGTGTAGCCGACGCGCTTGTGCGCGAAGCGCTCGTAGCTCATGACCTCGACCACGTGGAAGGCCGCCCAGCACATGTCGTAGCCCAGCATGTGCAGGTACGTGAGCTTGCGCACGGCGTTCGCCTTGACGAACGGGTCCGTGCTCTTGAGTTCCGCCTTGATCTCCGCCATCGCCTGCGAGATGTACACGCTCACATCGCCCTTGGTCGAGCGGATGCCCTTGACCAGGTCCTGCAGGTTCTTCTCAAACATGACGATCGCCTTTCTTGAGCTGCCGAAAAAGACGACCCCTCCTCACCCAGCGCGCTCCACACTTCGAGCGACGGCTCGATACAAAGCGCAGAGAGAGTGGAAGCCACTTAGATGCTTGATGCAGGCACGCAGGCTGTCCGCGTCGCTGTGCGCGCGCTCCAAGATCCCGCGCGGCCGAAAGCTTTCGCCGCCGCCTTTCTCAATGCTCCGCGATCCTGGTCAGAGGCGGAAAACAGAGGGGGTCGGATCCACGACTCCTTTCCTTTTATCGATATTTTTCTTTCGAAAATAGGTTTATGATCAAAACTGCCAAAATCTTTCAGAATGATTCCGCAAATCTGGAGCTAAAAAGCGCCACATGGTCATGAACTCCTCGGCACAAGGCACATGGAGCTCGTGGCTTTGTCCTGCTTGCGCCATGCACCAGTAGTGCTCAATACAGCTCCTTGAAGGCGCATCGGCCCAATACACTTCCAAGATGTTACAGCTCGTGCTACGACCGCGTATCTGCGCCGTCGTATCGGCGATCACGCGCTATTAGAAGCGGATTGGACGGCAAGGAGCGCACCACACGACAGGGATGAAGCGCGATATGGTGGTTGCATTGGGGCTATACGCCAATTGTCGCCTCTTGCAACTCCCTTTCGCACGCTAAGCGTCGGTTACTCCACGAACGTGACTACTCGGTTGGCTAACCGACGAGCAGCTCCAGCAGGATCATGAGTGCGTTCACGGCAATTAGCGGGACTGAGCGTAGCACCAGAATGAACAGAATCGTATGAGCCGAATTGGCCACGCAGACACCGTAGCGCATCCTCGACTCGCTGGAGCGCGCTGGCGACGTACCGCGCAAGTACTGCACCGCGCTCAGGAAGCCGACGATCTGGTTCTTGATCGTCATGCCCTGCGACGCGTCCACCTTGTGCCATCCGTCTGTAGCGAGAGCGCGTAGCGCACACGAGCCAGGATACATAGCGTGTCGTATAACAGACGCGCGTGAGCTGGGGAACGAGCCGCGACGCGGTTGATCAATAGGAAGGCGGGCACGTACACGGCCGCAGGAAGCGCTTCTCGTGCAGGATGCACACGGCATTCGTGAGCAGCAGGCTCGTCAGGAAGAAGTTCCACAGTACGCCCATCGCTTGTCCGTCGGGTTAATCACCGCGCTGCGTCCCTCGTCCTCTCCTTGCCTTGCCTTGCTTCTGGAGGAACAACAGCGAGCGTAACCATTTCGGCTACGTATCGTACCTCTCAATAACTCATATGGTTACTTTATAACCCTCTATGTAACCAAAGGCACTCCGGACTTTGGCCCTCGAGAGCATCATGACGGCCTCCAAGGCGATGCCGCCAGCGCTCAAGCGCCGCGTGCGGTCGCAGCACGAAGCACATGGAGATAAATGCAAGAACCTGGAGCGTTCTGCGTCGATTGAGGTCTCTGCTAGTCTCCGGGACGCCATGCCGAAGCTGCTGCTGCGTTTCTGCCTCACGACGCTGGCGATCGCGGCGGCCGCGGCGCTGCTCCTGCTGTTATCGCCTGCCGTGCTCCCAGACACGCTTGCGGACCACCACAGGTCGCTTTACCAGCCAAGAACCGCCAAATACTCTCAGTCGCTGACGCGAACCGTAGCGGAGCGGCCCACGGTCGAGGTCCTCGCCAAGTACCCGCACGACTCGGCCGCTTTCACGCAAGGGCTGGTCGTCGCGCGCCAGCACGGCGAGCGCGACGTGTTCCTGATCGAGTCAACAGGTCTGTTCGGCGAGTCGAGTCTGCGCAAGGTCGAGCTCGAGTCGGGCAAGGTGCTGGCGCAGTACGAGCTCGAGAGGACGCTCTTTGGCGAAGGCGTGACGCTCACCGACGACGGGAAGCTCGTGATGCTCACGTGGAAGAGCGGCAAGGGCCTCGTGCTGACGCTCGACAAGGCGCATGCAGGCGCGGGCTTTGCTGTAGAAGGAGAATTCACGTTCTCTACCGCCACGGGCGAGGGCTGGGGCATTGACAGCGACGGCGAGTCGCTTCTCGTCTCGGACGGCTCGTCCACGATCCTGTTCTGGGACCCGAGCTCGATGACGGAGCGGCGTCGGATCACCGTGACGCTGCCGTCCAACGAGCCAGTGCGGCTGCTGAACGAGCTTGAGGTCGCCAACGGGTTCATCTACGCGAACGTCTGGTACCAGTCGGTGATCCTCAAGATCGACCCGGCCACCGGCGTCGTCGTCGCCGTGTTCGACTGCTCCTGGCTGGTCGCCGACGCGGGCGCGGACGTGGAGAAAGGAGACGTGCTCAATGGCATCGCGTACGACGGCGAAATGGACGTGTTCTACCTCACGGGCAAGCGCTGGAGCGCGCTGTACAAGGTGCGCCTGGTCGATAGTGACGCCCACGAGCGGGTGGGATAGACGGAGACTGGTAGAGGGTACAGCCGCGAGGGATACAGCACTCCTCGACGTGGTCGTGATAGATAGATAGAGAGAGAGTGTGTGTGTGTGACTTGGTCTCCCCTGTCTATTCAACTACACTGGTCGTGTCGATCAGGACGTGATGCGCGCGCTATTCCTCTTCCTGCTGCAGGAACGGGTTGGGGATCTCGGCCGTGCCGTCCACGGGCGACACGAGCATGACGGATGTGCCGCGGCACACGACGAGCCCGACCTTGCGCGTGTCGTCCGTCAGCCGGTACTCGTCACTCGGGTCGCGCAGGAACTCGGTGCAGTCGTCCAGCACGAGGTTCACCAGCTGGTCGTAGCCCTTGAGCACGCCCTGGACCTCGCGCCCGCCGTGGAACTTGACGCGCACTTCCTGGTCAATGTACTTGGCCAGGTCCAGGATCGGGTCCCGGCGAGACCCGCCGCCCACCGCCACGCTTGAGCCGTTCGCCGCCATGCCTTCCTTTGCTCGCTCGCCTTCTTGCTTGTTGCGTCTTGAGCCAGTGAGAAGCATAGTGGAAACTAGTACAAACAATACACTCATTTGATTCGCTATAAAAACGATTCGAACTCATTTTATTGGCTAAAACAACCAAGATATCTTCTCAACAGTCTCAATACGCGTGACACAACATGAGCATCGCGCTGGATGACCGCGCGCTGGAGGCGCTCTCCGCCGCCAGGAGCCTCCCTCTCGAGCGTGCGTGATGCCTTGTGCCTCTGTGCGCACTGGAATCGGTCCTCCAGTGTCAGATCTGACGCGAATCGCATTGCTTTCGCCTGAACGTACGTCCACGCAGACTTTGACGGCGTGTGCAGGCTCGCGACCGCCGTCTTCCTCGCCGAGAAGCAGTCGCGCAAGCGGCTCTCACGCGCTGCCAGTACGTAAACGTCCTATCCTACCGTAGTCTGTCGACTGGCTCAATGTCAGAAACTCAGTCTCCGTACCACGTCCTTGGCTTTGAGCAGCGGCGTGCGGATGGGAGCCTCGGCAGCTAGAACACGCCGTGCTTGGGCTCGCCAAGTGTCTGATGGATGCCGCGCAGGTGCGACGCGCTCGCTCCACTCTCTCTTTCTTGAGCATCACTATCAGGCCTAATTGACGGGTTGTACTGCCACTAGGCTGACTTGGACGACCACGAGTTTCGGATCTTGATGGGCAACCTCGAGCTCTCAAGTGAGCATGTCGACTGCATTGCCACGGTACCTACAGCTATTGAAGTTCCAGGCCACGCCAGAGCTCCCCTCCCGGCCTCACTACTGCGTGCTGTGCCCGCCAATGCAGCTCTTCGTCGCACACAAGAAGGCCATCCACGACAGTGTGTCTCGGGAGATGGTCTTGACCGTCCCGCGCTACCGGAACATGGAGTGGCGCATCGACCTCGAGGTGCGTCCAAAACAACTACTGCATGGCGCGTTGCTACATATATCACCATCACCGCCACCGCCACTAACACCCTCGTGCCCAATGTATGCATGTGGTATGATAGATTGGGACGCGTTTCCTCCGCAACCAGCCCAAGCCGATCGTGACGCTTCGCTTCGACACGCTCCAGACCCCTCGCGCCTCGGAGCTTCCGACGGAATCGTCGACATGTGTGCGCGTCGACTACGAGGGCCTGCGCTTGCTGCAGCGCCGACTGGAGCAAGCTCTCAAGGAGGTGGAGTCGGTGCACTGCAGCCGCATCCAGCGGTACATGCACTAGCCACGCGCGAGACCTATGACGAGCCGGCCAACAGCTTGGTGCGTCTGTATTATCCCCATCGGCTATAAAGTAACGCGCCAAGCTCCGCCGCGTGTACCATCAGTTCTCGGCCGGCGTTTGATGCGGTCGCGGATGCTGTTGTTGCTGGCGCTGCTGCTGTTGCTGCCGCACCCACTGGTCGTGTCGATCCGGCCGCGCGAAGGCCGTCACGTCGTCCAGCTGCTTCTTGGTCTCCTCCGAGACGCCGCCCTTGGGCTTGAGCAGCTCCGCGAACTTCTGCTGCCGCTGCTCGCGCCGCTTGGCATCCGGCTTGACGTAAAACTCCTGTTGACGAGGCGTATGAGCAGCAGCAGCAGCCGTCAGCGCGTCTTCTACATGCATGCGTACGATCTGATCAAATGTCGAATGGAAGAGATCGAACGATGGAGAGGATGAACGCACCACATCCTTGCGGATCTCCTCGTCCGAGCGCGGGTTCCAGTAGTAGTAGCCCACCGCCGTGGGCACCGTGAACATGACCACGTACTGCAGCAGCATCATTGGGATCTTGACCGTCATTTTCGCGCGCTTGGCACCTCCACCGGCCCAATCCGTCCGTCCGTCTGTCGTCCGAGGAGCTCACAATAAACCAAAAGTGGGAGTAACCCGACAAAACGCACTTAACAATATGGTGCGAACTTAATAGAGAGCGGCTCACACTCCATGAACGCCTAGGTACCAGGTAAATAGCTGGGAAGACCATGGCAACCGCAATGTCCGTGGTTGCGGCGCGCTGCCTGCAGCGGCGCGCGCTTCGCTTGTGCCTGGACGTGAGGCAGTTCAGCATCGCGCCGTCTATCCGCGGACTACCTGAAGGCGTGGAGGAGATCACGAGCGTAAGCATCGTGCTTGAAGCGGACCAAGCCCACTCGAGTGTCTGACACCATCGCATTGAAATGCATGGTGTTCGCAGGTGCCGCGCACGCCCTCGTGGTCTCTAAAGGAGCTGCACCACGTGGGAGCCAGGGTCGACTCGGGCGAGGCGGTGATCAGCGAGGCAAAGGTGGGGGAGGGGTCGTGGACGCTATAATAGCGACTCGCAAGGCGCTTCTAACGCCCGTAAGTTCGCAGCTGCGCGAGCTGGCCGAGCTCTGCCACCTGCGCATCGACGAGGACAAGCTGCCGGCGCTGCTCAAGGACGTCGAGGCCATTATCCAGTGCACCAAGACGGTCCAGGCGCTGACGCTGGGCGAGAACATCGACGACCTGTACGCCAAGAGCGGCCACGACGCTGGTACGGGAGCTCCTGGCCGCCATGGCCACCGTTCTTGCTCCAACTATCGGCTGACTAATCATTGCAATTGGATATCGTAGGCAGGGCGCCGCTGCGAGAGGATGTGGTCACGGAGGGCAACTGCGCCGATAAAGTGCTGGCCAACGCGGCGGAGAAGTCGGGGTACTTCTTCAAGGTGCCCAAGGTGCTCCAGGACTGAGCGGCGGCTCGTCCACTGGCGAAGGGCAGCACATGGGCATGGTGCAATACAGCCCGCTCTCTATGAAGTTCATCGTCGATTCGGACAACCGTTAACCGTTGACTGCATGAGCGCTCTCGAGTAGAGACATCAGTCGTCACGGGCAAAGACGCCAGCGTCCGCGAGGTGCTCTTCCAGGTCTAGCGAGAGAGAGAGAGAGAGAGAGAACACCGTCAATCCGACCCGTCTCGTCCTCCTACTTCGCCTCCCACCACACAGAGACCGATACCAAGCACAGTAGCGCACCTTCGACCTTCATGTCGAGTCCTCCGAGCTTGCGGATGCTCAGCAGCTGGTTCTTCAGGTCACCCTTGTGGTACATGAAGAGCGTGGGGCAGTTCCTGCTTAGGCCGGAGCGTTAGCCAGCGCGATCGCCAATCTGTCGTCCCCTTATGCGCCCGAGCCCACCTGGACGGCCAGTTCTCGATACAGGCCTGCGCCTGGATACTGACGAACTTGACGTCGCGGTGCTTCTTGGCGACCTCGCGCAGCACGTGGTCCATGAGCTTGCACTCCTCGAGCGCGTCGTCCCACAGGTACGCGACAACCCAGTGCTCGCTGCTGCCCTCCGTCACCTCGCGGGTCCACTCGTCCTTGCTGATGGGCTGCACGTCGCCAAACTTGTTGCGCGCCGCCTGAGCCATCATCTCGGCAATGCGCTTCTCGCTATAATAACGCCGGCATGTTCGATGCTACATCAACACACGATACAGCAGCAACTGGAAAGAGTGCCACGCACCGGATGCGATGAAGCGCCGCGTCGTCGTCGTACTCGTCCTGCAGCACCATATCCCGTTCCAGTGCGTTAGATGCGCCGGCGTCAGCATGAACCGTGTATCCGCCACAATAACGGAGGCGGGACGCGCGTACATCCATGTCGTCGAGCTCATCGAGCGTGGCATTCTCGCGCGGGTCCACCTGCTCGTCCTCGCTCTGCTCCTCCTCCTCCTGCACCTTGGTCTTGGGCGCGAGGATGCCCTTCTTGACCAGGATGTCCTCCCACTCGGTCGTCTCGCCCGTGGGCTCGTAGAACTTGCTGCCGCGGTCCATCGTCGACGGTAAGTGTCTCCTACTGCGTCTTCCTTCCCCCAGAAAATGGCATCGCTTGCTTGTCGTTGACGGTATCGAGGAGACGATGGATATTTATATTGTGTTTTTCACATTAAAAAGATCAAAATTATGTATCTGACACTAAATAAGGTCATCTCTTTTTTCGCGTGACAATTTTGGCGGGGACTTTTTCGCGCGCTTTTTGTGCTGTGGCAAGCTGCTCTATTTTCACGGTGCGCTCTTCATTCTTCTTGTCCAGGCGCGGCAGCCATGATGGCGACCATGAAGGAGATCGCGGTCAACGTGAACGGCATGGGCTCCATGCAGGTGCTGACGACCGCCTCGCCTCTCCAGGACGGCGCGGTGCCTGCGGGCAGCGACGTGGTGATCACGAGCGGCGAGGACGGCATGCTGTACGTGACGGACCTGGCGACGGAGGCCATCGTGTCCAAGACGGAGGTCTTCGAGGACCCGATCCCGTCGTTTGCCGTGCTGTCCGACCAGTCGCGCGTGCTCGTCGTCTCCGAGGCGGACAACACGCTCGCGTCGTACGCGATGCCGCCGGCCGCGGCGCAGATGGACGCGATGATCTGCCGCTCGACCGTCGCGATACGCCAGGTCGTGTGCTCCGACAAGTACATCGCGCTAGCCGAGGACGACCCCAAGGTGCGCGTGATCCTGCGCGCTGACACTACGCAAGTCATCTCGGTCGAAGGCGCGCAGGGCGCGGCGAAGAGCGTCGCGATCGACGCCTCGGACTCGCTGCTGTGCGTCGCGAGCGAGGACGGGTTCGTGCGCGTGTACCAGCTGGACGACAAGGCGCTCAAGGCCACGCAGCTCAAGGAGTTCAAGGTGCAGTTCCGGGACATCCGAGACGACGAAGTACTCGTGCGGTGCGCGTGGCAGCCCGCGAGCGCTGGGCAAGAGCCCAAGTTGCTTGCAGTGCCGACGGACCAGGGCATCGTCCAGCTCTACGACCGCAAGACGTGGCAGTCGAGCGGCCGGCTGCTGCTGCCCGTCACTCTTTGCAAAGCCGCTGATGTCAACATTGTGGCGTTCTCGCCCAACGGACTCTACGTCGCCGGCGCGACATTGGAGAAGGAAGTGGTCGTGTGGGCGGTCGAAGACGCGTCGGTCGTGCGCTCGTTCCGCGTCGACTACTCGATCCTGTCGGTCCAGTGGGCCAACACGCAGAACACGCTCGTGGTGTACCACAGCGGCGGCAAGTTCGGGTTCGTCAAGGACGCCATCCCCGCCGGCAAGACACCGCCACACTTCATGGGCATTGGCAGCGCTGGCGCGCCTCAACCTCGACCGGGGAAGGCGGCGACCGCGTCGTCTCGAGACAAGGCGGCTCCTAGCAGCAAGCCGTCCAAGGCGTCCGCGTTCATTGAGGATGAAGCGCGCGAAGACCACGCTCCAGACGACGACGGTGAAGAGGAAGAGTATGTGGCTGCTGGCACGGCGACGGATGACGATGAGAACGAGTTCCGCGTCAGTGAGATCAAGGCGAAGCTCGGCTTTGGCCCGCCAGCTACTCACCAGAACCAGGAGGACCACGTCATGGACGATGACACGGAGCCCAGCCACCCTGCGATAGGTTTGTCGAGTCGCTCGACTTCCCGTATTGGCTCGAGCATCTCGCCGCTGCACTCCATCACCGAGCCATTCCAACCTGGGAGCGTCCAAAGCGAGACGGGGATCTCTCTGCTCGCTTGGACCCCCGCGGGCGAGATCGAGTCGCTCCGCGGCGCCAGTCTGAGCGAGAACCTCATCAAGGTCGAGTTCGTCGACAAGTCGCGCCGCGGGTTCAAGTTCAACGACAACTACATGTTCACCATGGGCTTCCTAGACGACCACGGCGCCATCTTCGCCGTGCCGCGGCGCCCGCGCGAGGAGTGGGACGACGACGCCGGCGCCGTGGACGACATCGTCAGCAGCTACGTCTTCTACCGGCCGTTCGAGTCGTGGGCCAGCAACAGCTCGTGGCACGTGGCGCTGCCGGACGGCGAAGACGCCGAGTGCGTCGCGGCGGCGCGAGACTTTTGCGCCGTGGCCACGTCCTTGCAGTGCCTCCGCGTCTACACGACCAGCGGAATCGAGTACGCTCTGCTTCGGCTGCCTGGCCGCGTCGTGACCATGACGGCCAAGGGCTCGCTCTTGGCCGTGGTGCACCAAGGCCTGTACGGCCAGCTGCGGTTCCAACTGCTTCGCGTCGTCGTCAGCGCGTCCCGGGAGCGCGTCGAGGCGCTGGCGGAGGGCGTCCTGCCCATGACGCCGCCCCCGCGCGACGTGTTCGCGTCCCACAAGGAGAACGAGCTAGCACGCCAAGACGTGGCGCAGTGGTCGACGCTCACGTGGCTGGGCTTTGACGACCGCCTCGTGCTCTACAGCGTCGACTCGTTCGGGTGCGTGCAGGCGCTGTCCCAGAGCGTCGGCTGGAGCTGGTTCCCTGTCGGCTGCGTGGGCAACGCGCTGTACAAGAAGCCGAGCGACCGCCACGGCATCTTCACGCTCGGCGTGGTGAACGACTCGCTGCTCTTCTTCCCGCTCGAGAAGGGGATGCAGGCGCCCAGGCTGCGTGGCAAGCATCGCCCGGTGCCGGCAACGTACTCGCTGCAGTACGCGGCGTACCCCAAGTCGACGGTCCCCAAGGTCGGCGAGAGCAGTAGCGACCGAGCGGTCAACACCATGTGGCAGAACGTGAAGCTCGCGGCCATCGAGAGCAACGTGCTGGCGCAGTGCGAGCCCCGCGAGAGGCACGCGTTGCGCGACCAGGTCGTGCGAGAGCAGGCCGAGATGGACAAGGCGCTCATCCTCATGATGAAGGCCGCGTGCACGAGCGACGAGCCCGCGCGCGTGCTGGACCTGGCCAAGTGCCTGCACCTGGACAAGTCGCACCAGATCGCGCAGAAGCTCGCCGGCCACTACGGACTGCGCCAGCTGCAGACGCAGCTCTACGAACTGTACCGCGCGCGCTTCGAGCAGCGGCCGGACGAGCTTGACGCCGCTTCCCGTGGCCGCTCACGGAGGGATCAGACTCACAGCGCCGCGCTACCGCATGCTCCAGCCGCCGTCGAACGACCGCAGGAGCCGCTCAAGACGGCGCGGAACGTCCTCGCGCGGCCACGAACAGAGCCCAAGCCGCGTGCAGACAGTGTGGAAGACCTGAGGGAGCACGAGCATGAGGCGTCGACGTCGCAGGAGCCGCCGGCGAGCCAGAAACCGCAGGAGAGCGCGCCGCCGAGGTCCGTGGCGCCGGCGAACCCGTTCCTGAAGAAGCCCAAGGACGCCACTGGTGACGACGGCGAGGGCAAGACGCGGAAGAAGTCGGGTCTCGAGCGACTGGCCAAGTTCGCCTCGCCGCCGCCCAAAAAGCGCCGCGGCGTGTGGAAGTAGAGCGTGCCGAGCGCGTCACGAGGGATAAACTTTTCGTTCTGGTTGAAGTTGCGCAAACATCAGGTACCGTATGCTATCAGTGTACCGTAGATTGCAATGGTGTTGTCCACTACAAGTGTCCTCCGAGAGGACGTGGCGGGTCATGACTCATGACGCCGATGGAGCTGCTGAAACACGTCACTTCGTGGATACAATGCGAGCAAGGTGTGGAAGTAGATGAAGGTGTGGACGTACCCACTGATCGCTGAGATCGCTCCTGTCATGACCGTTCGGGGCGATGTCTGCTCTGGTTTGCATGTGTCGATCGATTCGCCGCATTGCATCGGGTCAACAAGATGAGTCCGTGGTGGT